>VUQJ01037730.1:0-21117 GCA_015108635.1 Andinoacara biseriatus
ATATATATATATAAAAAGAAAAACTACCAGTGGAAAATATTGTAACTGTCATGAGTGAGGTGAGCTGGTGGACTCAAAATGCAGACTTGTAAAATCATAGTTCAGTGCATTTATTTACAGTGAAAGTAGTAGTTGTAACAATCCAGCAACAAGCATTCGTCTCCCTCCAGCTTAAGTAGGAAACTGCTCATCACGAAATCACCAACAGCTGCAGTAATCAGCCCAGGCGCTTGGCCAACGAGAGCTGGACGAAGACCCGCCTCTAAAACACAGGGAGTGGTCAGAAAACACACACACAACTAAATAGAAAGAGAGAGCCAGAGTGAGAGTGAGAGAGAGACCAGCCAGGAAGACCATGACAGTAACTAGCTTTTTAATACTGTAGCAAACACACATTTATCTTCCAAAAGCAGTCTGAACTTGCCTCTCCATGATTTATTACCACATCCATGGATTTATATTCCTTTGTGCATTTAGGCACACCCTCGTTCTCCCTGTGCACACAACACTTTGTGCTCTCTTATTTATGTAATGCCACCGAGGCATAAGGTTTAATTTGGACATGATGATGGTCTGCTTTTTTGTCTGATTTCTCTGTTTGTTCTGCCTTTATTTTGCAAGTAAAAATAAGATGGTAACGTGATCCCAAACTGTTTATTTGTTCACTAAAACTGTGTATTAAACAAAGAACTTCCAAGCTGTATTTTCACATTTATGCATATGCTGTCAGAAATCACAGGTAGTGGACCCAAATACAGACCCATGAAACTGACTGGTCAAACCTCAAGTGCATCTTTATTCTGTTAGTGGAAAATCCAGACAAAATAACACAAGACATGCAAACGGCCAAACAGAGATGTTAACAGAATCCAGAAAACCCCTCACAAACAGCCCAGAAGAACACAATGGAGAACAATAGACATCACAACAAAGGACAAAAGAAAGACTGAAGCTATATACTGTACACTGATCAAGCATAATATTATGACCACCTGCCTAATATTGTGTTGGTCCCCCTTTTTGCTAAAACAGCCCTGGCCTGTCAAGGCATGGACTCCACAAGACTCCTGAAGGTGTGCTGTGGTATCTGCACCAAGATGTTAGCAAAAGATCCTTTAGGTCCTGTAAGTTGTGAGATGTGGCCTCTATGGATTGGTCTTGTCTGTCCAGCACGCCCCACAGATGCTTTATTGGATTGAGATCTGGGGAATTTGGAGGCCAAATCAACACTTCAAACTCATTGATGTGCTCCTCAAACCATTCAGGAGCCATTTTGGCTTTGTGGCAGGGTGCATTGTCCTGCTGAAAAAGGCCAAAGCCTTCAAGGAACACTGTTTCTATGAAAGTACAGGTTCCGCAACAATGCTTAGGTAGGTGGTAATGTCCCCATGGATGGCAGGACCAAAGATTTTCCAGTCGTTTCCAAAGCATCACACTGTCTCTGCCGGCTTGCCATGTTCCCATAGTGTATCCTGGTGCCAGGTGTTCCAAGGTAAGCGTCGCCCATGCACGCGGCCAGCCACGTGATGTACTGTAAAAGAAAACATGATTCATCAAACCAGGTCACCTTCTTCCATTGCTCTGTGGTCCAGTTGTGATGACAATGTGCCATTAACAGGTGCCACGATGAAGAGCTAATCAGTGTTATTCACTTCACCACTCAGTGGTCATAATGTTACACTTAATCAGTGTACACACAAACAGACACAGAGGGCAGTCAAGGGGACGTGGAACAAGACAGGTAAACAGAATCTCACACACACACACGCGCGCGCGCGCACGGACACACACTCACGCACACACCAGCAGCAGCTTTAGAAACAAAAAAAAAACCTAAAAACTAAGACAATGAAAATAATTTACAGAAATTCTGTAAATAATCGCAAAATCCAAGAACTCCAACTAAACAAAAGCACAAAGACCCTGGGACCCTGACATATGCAATGGTAAGTTCTATGTGGGTGGTTAATCGCTGCTCATGTGCTGAGGATGAGATGAAAACAGCAGGCGGCCATGAATGCCCACAGGTTAAAACATTGGAAAATAGGTTCTGAAATAGTAACATTTTCATTCCAGTAATCAGAAAAAGTTGATATGAATGAGATCTTAGGAATAAAAACAATTTCTGTAAGGTTTTGGGAAAGCAGGAATTACTGCTCATAAATGCACACATTATAAATCACCTTTATCTTTAGATAAAGGTTTTGAGATAAAGATGGCTTGTCAGGAAGGTGGCTGTTGTCTCTGTGGGTAAATACCAGAGTGTTGGTGAGCTATCGGACCAAAGTGAAATACTCTCTGTGGGAAGTAAGATTGTTTTTCAAAAACAACTTCTAAACAATAGAAATAATCTATGTAGTTTTTTTGGAAATGATTACTCAGGAGGAGATTAAGGTCAAAGAGTAAACATCCATTTATTGTGCTTAACATGCAGTGGACAGATAAAAAAAATCAAAATCTATGTGCAAAAGATGTGAAATGATATCTGGAGTATTGTTTGTTAACCTTGGTTGTGGTTCACTGAGATCCTCCCATCTTTCCTCAATTAATATACAGTAAAATTACTTTGGTGTTTCTCAGATTTCCCTGCTGCCTTTATCAGCAGATCGGTAAAAGAATGAAGCCGCTTTAGTGCTTTTCTGGCACAGTTTCCCATTCACAAAATCCTTCTGGCAGCATCCTGAGTGTTATGACAGCACACTGATGGCCACTTTGTCCCCAAAAGGAAAAGAAACAATTCATTCTATGCACAAGTGTGCTCATTGTGCATTCTGGGGAGTAGAGGGAAAGATAATAAAAAACCTTTTGTGTGAAGGATGCATTCGCGTGACTTTGTCTGAGGGAGATATATTATCTTTGTGTGTGTGTGAGTGTGCACACCATCTGGTACATCTGATGAATGAAAAATAATGATGGAGTATGTGCATGTCTGCATGTGTGAGCATGGTTTTAGGAAAGCTGATCCCAAGTGCCGGTTGAGCTGTTAAACATCCAGTGTCCTTCTGAATCCTTGTCTAGATGCAAGCACAGCAGTTGCAGGGCGCCTGCTTCCAACATGCGGCGTGATCACTAATACATTTGACCTGCTGACTGTTCGGTCAGGGCAACAGTATTGGCTGTTAGCACTTTTCACAGAACTTCTCTGATACCATAGAACACTGTCCATGGTAACAGATCTCAAAGCATTTTGTTGCAATCCTGCCCCTCAGTGTTACAATGAAGCTGTCTTACCAGGGAGAAATATTTCTGACTTTACAAAATCTGAAGTTATGTCTTAAGGTCTCATTAGGTATTTGTGCTGCATATAGTTTTTTCAGCTTATCACATCAGATTTGTAGCAGAAAAGTTTTCTTTGCATGTTTTTTTTAATTGGGTTTTGCTGGCCTGTTCTCTCACTAATTCGACCACATTCTTATGCTGTGAATCATATGGCTGAACCTTGCACTGTGAGCCAAATAATCACTCAGCCAAGTAATAACATCTGAATATTAGAAGTGCTCCTTGAGTTATTCTGTTAAATGAACTGCCATTACAGTGCCCAAGAAACTGAATAATTATTGAGTAAAGTGACTTCTGGGCATTTTTCTTCAGTTACCTGAACCAGTTTTTTTTCCTCCCACTTTGCTGAAACAATCTAGAAGACATCAACACAATAGTCGGGTTCAGAACCCTCCTATAGGTGAGAAGGGGGGTGAAGAATTCAATAAACACATAGCATTTTTTTAAATTGTTTTACCTATATACAACGTGGATGAAGTAGTTTTAGAGGGACATGTCAAACTTTCATAATTGCTCCACAGCTTCACCTGGCACTTCGTCTGCTGCTAATGGCTTCTGATTTATGCTTTACATCACTGTTACATAACAAGTGTCACAGAAGGTAAACACTGCTTGATGCTAATCAATTAAACGACGAATACAATCATTACACTCCTATCATCTGAGGAAAAATCCACAGCTTTTCGTGGAGCTTTTGCCACTTTTTTTAGAAAAGACTTAGAGTGGCTTTGACGTCAAGTAATGTGTCAGTAAACTTTTCATGCCCCAAACATACTTCTTTTTTTTTTAATCACAAGTGTTAAATGTACAGAATATTTGGATGGATAAGGTGGTCTTTATTAAAAATCATTACACCAACGTTTTATTAACTATAGTGAGCAGCATGGCGCAACAATATTTTCTATTTCTCTCTTAATTGATCTGTTTCTCACATAGCAGCTATAGTTTTGCTTCATTTAGCAGTTTTTTTAATTGGTGCTCTTTGGCCTGTAGCTCCTTTTGGTTGGAGACTTGCTGTTAGAGAACTGCTTGAAATTTGCTGAGCTCAAGGCTGTTAAAGTCTACAGTAACACATTTTTCACTGATCCTACAAGTATGGGTCAAGCTTGTGCTGCCTGATTAGCTTAAAATTGATTTGAACATTGTGCAAAAGTTTGGCTTAATGAAAATTAGAAGTTTTCTGCATTGTAAGGGTTTCTGACAATTTTTTTAACCTCACTTGTTTTACTATGGCATCCTACTATATGCTTTCAGGTGAGTATACAGTGTAAGATCACCTCAACAATACATAGAAGACAGATTTTCCTACTCCTCAGTATCTTTTTTCTTTGTCATTTTCTCAGGTCACAAATTGATTTGTATTCTGATTTCATGTGCAAAATGGTATCGCCATGGTAGCAACATACTGTAGTAGTGGTAGTGTGAGTCTGTCAGTCAATTAGTTGGTCCATTGCTTTAGTTCAGACCAAATATCTGAGTCAAATACAGACCAAGCTATGGTGTGTATTTGACATAGATATATATGTATGTATGTATGGTCGAATAATACTTTTTTGGACAGGAAGGGGTACAGAGTCCACACACTAAGATGCAGTTATGTTTGCACTAAAGACAGCAAACAAGGATTTATATTTGCCTTTGCCACACATTTTAAATGGATGTTGTAATCAGTGGTTTTTGAAAATTTAAAATCCATCTAATAACTGTTGTGAGTTTCAAAATGTTCAGATGCGCATAACAAGTTTGGTTTTGGCACCTCAAGAAAAAACAGAAATAATCTACAGACTAAATGTATAGTGTCACATTCAAGCCAATAAAAGGACAGTCGCTTGTTCGAAAAAGAGCAAAAAATGAAAAATGACCTTGCTGGGCTCCAGTTTTTCACTTATTTATTGGACCCACAACAAAGGTGCCTTTTTAAGCATAATTGCTCTTCATCAGAGAATAACTTTGAGTACCTAAGTAGCTTTTACATTTGGCTCCAACTTTAATAGATTGCAGTAAACTTTTAATCACCCGTCTTCCTCATAAGCTGTTTATACTCACTGTCATCATCTCTGTGCAACAGCAGCATGTTCCAACAGTGACATCATCACTGCTGGTGCATGGCGAGCTTTCGTGTTGTGACTGGTCAATTACTATTCCTGTTTTTGTAAATGCTGTAGATTACCTCAAAGCACAAGTCTGCATCTGTAATGCAGGAGCTCAGGAGTTTCCAGATGGCACAGAGGCCAATTGCTACAACAGGTGGAAAACATGAGACACACTACAGAAAACTGTTGAACACCATCCATTCTTTATTTGTTTCCTGTTTTGACTTTTTTTTTTTTTTAGTTCTTGCTCCAGCTGTAAAGCTTTTTTTTTTCTGAACAACAACCAAAGTTTAGGAGAAGAGCGGAGCGGATCAAGCACAGGTATAAATTGTTATGGTGCTGTGTGTCCTGGATTTTTATCAGTTAATGAGCTGAACTGAGAAGGTGAACACGGTGAATAATATACATACCCTAGTTTTGCAGTTGTTATTCAAATTAAATACATTTATTAAAGCAATCCATTTTCCTATCTGCTTATCCAGTTCAGGGTTGTGGGAGGGCTGGAGCCTGTTCCAGCTGTAATGGGATGAGAGGCTAGGTACACCCTGGAAAGGTCACCAGTTTATCACAGGACTAACACAGAAAGTCAGACAAACAGTCACACTCCCAATTACACACAATTTAGAGTCATCAATTAGCCTAAGATGCATGTGTGGGAGGAAGCTCGAGTACCCAGACAGAACCAGCACTGGGAGACTGTGCAAACTCCATGCAGCCAGTGGATTTGAACCCAGGAGATTCTTTCTTTGGGGCAGCAGTGCTAACCACTGCACCACCCTTCATAAAAGATAATTAATTTGGCAACAATTAATCCTGTGTAACGTTGCTTCTTTGCCATTAATCCAAGGGTTTTAAACTAAATGTAAGTATTGTTTGATGGACACCCTCCACCCATAAGCACACACAATATTTAGGACAGTAATTGTAAAATTCAATTCATTTCCACGCCAATGTTTCTCAGAAGCAAAAAAAAAAAAAGGGAAAGCCAGACACCTGTTTTTCCTCGTAGGTGTAACAGAGCACGCGCTCTGTGATGTTTAATCTGCATCTAAATGATAACAGCTAATACAAAAAAAAAACCCACACAAAACAATACATCTATATGCTTACCGTGCTTTAATTTAAATTGAACATTGAACACATCACAGCAGCCAGCATAATTTGAAGCTAGGCTCTTAATTGCAATTATATAAGACTCCAAGACTAAAGCCTCATGCAGCAGACCTCAGTTTGATAAATCAAAGTGTGAAGGATATTACATTACTATTTGAAGAAAGTCTCTTGTGATCAAAACCAATGTTCCAGATTTTTGGCACACTTTAGTGAATCCAATTTAGACTGTCCCTTCATTTTTTAAAAGGCTAAGTTCAGAGAGACAGTAATAGTTTAATATGAGACAAATTACCTGTTAGTAATATCTCGAGGCCAGAGTTACCTCCAATGAGTTTTTTGGGGGCACAAAATGATATCATTGTGCTGTCAAGCCAAAATTCTAAGATGGCCACTCAAATTAAACTGTATTTTTAGGATTATATTGAACAGCCGTGACCAGGGGCATTATTTTATTTGGTCTGTCATCCGTCCCTGTGGGCCAGCCTCTTCTCAGAAACACCTTGAGGGGATTTCTGAGTGATGAAAGGATTAGTTTTAGTGCTCAAGTGATGACAATTCTAGATATCATTTGAGCTGTGTATGTGCCCATTTAACTCCTTGAAATACCAAGAAAAGAACAAACTGTAGCATAACAACTGATACCCCATAATTACCACAAGGTTGTTAGTATATTCTTATTATCTGTACGCAACGGCATGATGAGTTTCTTTTCTCTTGCTCTTTTTTCAAAGAGTCATATCGGTTATGATCTACAAATTAAAGACAGGAAGTTTAGGCAGAAATAACTCTCAAATACAGCTGACTCTCACAGAAACCAGTAAGTGGAATGTGATCCATTTAATTTATCCAGGGTTACGTTTGCCCTCTGTCATCTTCAGTATCAAGATCATGACCTGTACAGCGTGCAGTTCATCAGTCTAAAATGACCAGGAAACCTTAGACCCTTCTTATTTCCATTTTGATGTGTAAGTGAAGGAAAGTAAATGTATAGCAATCAGTTGTTTGGGGACATATTAAAAATGTGTTCCTATAAATTTAAATGTCACACGTGTACTATAAATACAGCTTTTAATAATACTTTATGAATTTTTGATTTGAATTATTTTGCAAAGAAAAGATATTTGCAATTTGCTGTATGTGTTCTTTTCGAGTTTGATTATGGACCTACAGTAAAAATGCTGAGGAGGCACACAGTGCTGCAGAGCTTAGTAAATGCGAGGCACAGCTGCAGCGCTTATCTTTCAGCAAAGATTCAGCTGTGCTTCCACTTGACTTTAAAATGTTTCCCTGGTCTGATACTTGTAGTTACTCACCTTGTGGACATATCATAACAGCATAAGCAACTTTTGATATTGTCCCTCAGTGAAGAATTTTTTGCTGGTTTAAAGAGTGCAGAGAGTGCACAGAAAGTGATATAGATCTTCTGAAGGGTTCTGTACACAATCTGCAACTCAAAGTCTGATGCTATACAGGAATGACAAATCTTTTCTTAAATAGCGGACAACCAAAGATGAGTAAAAAAAAGAAAGAAAGAAAGAAAAGCATTTAGGTGCTGATGTGGATTTTACATTGGAAACAAGTTGCAAACATATATTTTGATTTTACACAATATCCAAATTTACTGAACCTTTCTTAAAATAATATTCTGTTGTCTTTAAGATGTAATTAATGGGATAACTAGCAGTATTTTACAGAAAAAAAAATCAATTTTGTGATTATAGTTGTTTGTTACAGTATTTTATTGTATGCTTATTGATAGGTTAAAGGTTTATGATGTTAAAACAGGCCAGAAAGTACAGTCTCACACCCTATAGTGCATGCTGTATATAAAACATTTCTCCCACACTGCAAATACTGTGTATAAAGCACTGCTGAATAGTTGCCAGCTACTGTACAAAGCCCAGGAGTTAGCAGTGAACATGAATATTATTTTGAAAATACTTGGCTGCCTACTTCAGAAAGGTTGACAACTATGTATGGTACAGGTCCCCATGTTTTGTTTGCCTGTCTGATCTGAAATCAAATATCAAAATATCAAAATTATGAGATTGGAAACTTGAAGTTAGACTTGGAGCCAAAGTTTTGAGGTTCTATAAGGACCAACTGTGGGAGCAGTGCTCAGTCCTTTGAGCTGGGGGTTAAAGGAAGGATGGGAAAAAACAGGTGCTCAGTGGTTTAGCTTGTTTTCATCTCATGCACATCACAACCTTTTTCCTGGAGAAAAGCCTGAGAGGCTGCTCAGCTGGGGCTACAAGACATCTGTGAAGAATGTCTTTCTTTTTATGCTGGCTTCTTTTCCTTTTTGTATCCTCTTCTACTTTATATCAATCCACTACCCTACGTTTTCCACATAGCCTTTTATCTCTATGTCCAGTACTTACTGTCTTCTACTAACAGCATATTTAAACAGTAGTGAACACTGAGTATGGTTACCCCAATAAGTCCTATGGGTTTCCTGTTCTTAGGGACACGTCTCCACTGTGGCAGCTCTTTAATGGAGGCCTCGGGAGCCTGAACCTCTACCTAAACAAGAAAGGATTTATACAACTGAGCCGAGCAGTGATTGTGAACGCAGCCCCAGCATTGTTCAGTCCCACTGGGCCACTTCAAGGGCAATAAAGATGGCAGCCTGCTGACAGCCGACATCGTTTTAAGAGGACCACTCTTTTTTTTCTTCTGCCTAAGGGATGTTTTAGGAGCATATGAGTGAGACAATAAAAGATGTGTATTAAACTGTAGTCAAGCAATGTCATAGCTTGTTATTGTCTCACAGATTGGCTTTGCGTTGTACATGAATTTTTAAACACCATTGTCTTTGTGGAATTTAAAGGAACTTGATCAAAGTAAAATCCTGAGTGCAACTTTTCATTACTCTATGGTATATTGTTAATTATTATGTGTTTTTATGATAAACAGAACATGATTTGAAATTTTTGCATGGGCCGGTGGTCAGTGCCATTACTCTAATGTACTTGAAAGGATGGAGTTTACCGTAAACCTCAAATGCATTCATGTGTTTTGGGCCCTGCTCTGTTCAAGCAAAATAGGAAAAGGTGACTAATATTCTGAACACTCCTGCTGCGCTCATGAATTTGGAATGGGTATTTTAATAGTGAATGGTGAACTCTGGATTGCCAAGGAGAAGAGGCCAGTCAAAATCAGCAAATTCAAAATGCTTCACTGCCATAGCTGTTGACACAGTGTGGCACCACATGTAATTAATTCAGCAGCAATGCTTTTTCTTCCTTACATCTTTCATTAGCAGATTTACTTTTTTAAAAACTCAGTGATTGTTTCTTGCTGAATTATACCCTGTGAGTCACAGCTTTGCCTGCAAAATATTTACGCTTATCAAAGAATCAGACACTGCGTCATGGTCACTGCTGGGTCCTTGGTTTTTCTTTTATTCTCTTCTTGCATTTAAAAGTTTCTGCTAAACACTACTTTGTGTGTCTGGGTTGCTTTTGTTTCCCCTTATTTTCCTCATTTTCTCACTTTTTCAATTGTCTCCTCTGCCCTCATTAATATTGCCTGTTTCTCATTTTCTAGTCTATGTATAGTCTATGTCTTCCCTTGTCAGTTGTCAGTTTGTCTGTTCACCTGTTTATTTTTCCTGTAATTCCCTTCTTAACCTCCTCATGCCTTTGTTAGTTTTTTTTTCGGACTTGTCTGTTTTTTCCTGAATCTTCAGTCACCTTTTTAATTTGAAAGCTTTCGTTTAAAAATCTAAAAAGGTACTTCTGTTTATTTTATATTGCAAATGTACTGTGTGTCTGTTTGAACTAAAGACTATATGCACAGCTTGTTAATATGATTTGACCAGGAGAATTTATACTCTGAATCACAAATAACATTTTTTTCATTAATACTTTAAAAAAATTGGAAATTGGAAAGTTTTGCTTTTACTGATTTGCATGCACTTATTCCTTGCAAGGCACAGTGACTTCCTGGAGTTTGCAGAATGTGACTTCTAGTAAAAGCTCATCATTTGCATTTGTATATTGAATTAAACAGACAATTCAATTTGCAAATTGAGAGCTTTAGAAGTGCCGGGCAGCTCCTTCTGTTTCCATCTGCTTGGAGTCTTTATTATTAAAGCTACAGTATTCGTAGGTCACATGAAAGGTGGAAAAGTTCTGAAACTGTTTTATCTATTCCTATATTCAAATTCTTCCCTCCATTATTAAAAGTCCAACTTCTCTGATATTACTTCATAAAGTATTTCTTCAAGAAACGCACCCAGCCTTATGTGGGTAGCCAGATTTTATTTCAGAGCTTGCATTACATAAATCCTGTTCTTAAAGCTGAGGTTTTATTGAAATGCTCTACTCAAGATGAGTCACTTTACTTGAAAGTAAAATACAAAAGTTACAGTGTAGAAAACACATAAAATGCCCTCTCCTAGCAGGACTTCACTTGCGCTGTTTTTTCTTGAGTTGCACTGAGATTAAATCTAGGGACGAGCGATATATTCTGAGCAATTTAAATAAGTGTCACTGGGCTGTGCAGCAAGAATGAATCACCAGTAAATTAATGGCTGTAGAGGCAAATAAAGACCCAGTCTCATGCTGTTTGGGGAAAAATACATGTAAATGAGAGCCTTATCCACAAGAAGTGGTGTGAGTCATCCCGATAGAATTACCACTGAAGACAGTTTTATTCAGTGTGTCTGCTTTCTTTTTTCCAGTGTCTGCACGGGTCTGCATAACCTTGTGCTTTTAGTTGAGCTCTACTGAATTTAGAGAATTACTCCATGCTGTCCTTAATCGGGCTGCTAAGAAGAAAGTAATGTTTCAGGTCTCGGGTTTAGATCCATGGGGTTCTGATACAGATCCTTAGCTATGCTTTTAGTTTCTGCTCTATCAAAGATGCTATTAGCCAACAGCTGGCTGACCACAGCTGTCGTGGAGACAGTCAGTATGTTTGATCATTTGCTGATTAATTTAAGTTCTACTAAGTAAACACACAGAGAAGCCTAATGAAATTTATTATAAACAGTTCACATCACAATGTTATTTATAATGCATGGTACTACTATTACATCACCATGGTGCTGGTACCTGTTGTCTATTTGTTTAAAGTTTGTCAGAATGTGTTCAGAATTTTCATGAGTCACTTCCTTTCTGTAAATGCCATTGCAATATTACTGATTTATTTCTTCCATTAGATTGCCAGTGAAAGCATGTTGAGTGTAAATCTTCTTACCAAACAGCTGCTGACTGACGGGAACATCCACTACAGTCTTTCACTCTGTGGAATATGGAAAGTACACATTACCATATCATAAGATTATAATAAGCCATTTACAGGCTTGCAGCATCAGAGGCAGCTTCTTAAAGAACAGCGAGAATCAGCGTAAAGATCATGCAGTGGAACGCTGAGATATGCTAAATCTCAACTTTGTTGTTGAGCCACAACAAAGCTGGTGACGTCTAAGACCACCATGAACCATACTTCCACTTAAAATTGCCTGCCAACCGCTCAGAGCTGTGTGGAGTTACAAAACTGAAACAAAACGTTGTCAAACACCACTTTTAAGCAGCCATTTTTCCACGATTATTCCCGCAGTTGTTGCAATTTCCATCTTCGAGCTGAAAATGACACCATTATTTATTGATGTGGTGTTTCCCAAGCTGATATGGAACCCCTCTCAATAATTAATCCAACGCAAAGCCCGGCCATGCTGAGAGAGCGGCGTGCTGCTGCTGCTGCTGCTCCCACTAAGGAACACAGTTATCATTTGGCCCCAGTCTGGGTTATTTCCATCTCCCCGTTTATCACTTTTATTATAGCTGTGATGAAACATGGCGCGTGCCTCCATAAAGCACTTACGGGCCTCTGCTTGTTTAATACATTCCTCTCCCTGCGACAGGCCTGCACTAATCTCATTTACTCAGAAGTCACAGTGGCTAATATCACAGCGCGCACACCCCCATGTTACTACTCTTATCACTACATATCTCATGAGAACCCCATTACATACATGAGCTTGTACATATGTCAGTAGAATGCTTAGACCCTTACTGCTGATACAAGTCTACTGCTACTGCTGCAAATAATTAATTCAGCTTTGCCGGTATGAGTTTCAGCTGAGGCCAAAGCAGGTTAGAGTACTGCAGCCATACTTCATCCCAGTCATCCAGGTCTCACCATAGAAGAATTAGGATATGTAGTTTTTGTGTTCCTTTTTTTAGGTCAGACTCTTGTATTTTTAATCGTATTCCTTCATATGTTACGCAGCATTTATGTCACTTGTGAAAGTTAAAAAAGATTGACATGAGCTTTGCTTTCAGTCTTAGCTTCACTCTTCACCATGAGGTCAAATCTAGTCAAACACTTTATCTAACCTTTACTATAAACCTCATTTATGAAGTATTAGCTAACTTTTATTTCAGTTATTTCAAAATCATGAAAGCTACCAAACATGTTTATATAGTGACAGTAAAAACTGGCTGTATCATCTGGCTGTATAAACTAGTGTATCATCACTATAAAATAGAAACGTTGTTACCATGACGTTCACAAACAAAACATACCAAAGAAACTACTCAGCGCGGTGGTCCTGCTGCCCTATATTCCTGCTGTACATCTTCAACTAGGCATCCTAACGGATGCTGTCATAAGCTTTACTAAGTGCACAAAGGCTGGATTAGCAAATTCCCATAACTACTTGAGTGTCTTCCCGAGAGCAAAGAGCTAATCCATCATTCCTCAAAGGCACTGAATATGAGTCTTGAATCCGGTCTGTCTGTAGTGGTCTGTGCTGTTAAAATTTTCTCTATGAAGGCTGATAATTCTCACCTTTAAGAACAGTGTGCATAGAGACCTGTTTTCTCTTTTTTGAGCTATTTAAGAAATTCCCAGCACCACTTTAGAAGCAATAGGAAATCCTTCTTCAGGTCTGCCGATATCTGTCTGATTTTTTGTGATTTGCCATAAGTCCTGAATATTCTCCTTCACTCACATAAAATCCATATCCATGACATGGTTATTAAGATTATTTGATCTCCTATATTAAATTATACCCAGGGACGCAGGCAATCTCAAATACACCTGAACAAGCACACATACAAATGATCAGAACCTCCAGGCCATCCATTTGTCTTGATCAGGGAAGGGTTAGTGAACTCAAATGCTAAAGTTTAATGATTTTCTCAATAAATTTAATGGAAACTGGCAAGGTAATAATAGCCCCAGATACTTTATTTTTATCAATACACCTGGCCAAAAGATTATGTTGTAGTTAGTGCTGTTTGTTTACTGTGATAATTACAGTGCTCAAAAAAATGTGAACACTTTGAAAACATATCAGATCTCAAGGGGGAAAAAAATTGTGCTGGTTATGAACTGGTTAATGTATTAGGAAGGATGTCACATAATTTAATGGAAATTAAACTCAGCAAGCTACATAGGAGTGAATTCAAAGACACCCTGAGAATCAAAGTGAATGATGAGATGATGCACTTTCTTCCAGATGTGCACCAGGGCATCACTCCTGGACAGTCTGAGGTGCAACCTGGCTGTGTTGGATGGACCGAAACAAAATGCCCCAGAGGTGTAGCCTGCAACCCAGTGTTGGCCCTTTCTAGCATTATACACGCTCAAACATAACATTTTGACTACTGAATTCATCATGACACCGGTTAGTGGGTGGGATAAAATAATAAGTGAACATTTTGTCCTCAAAGTTGGTGTGTTAGAAGCAGGAACAATGGGCAACCGTAAGGATCTATGCGAATTTGACAAGGGCCAAATTGTGATGCTAGATGACTGGGTTAGAGCATTTCCAAAACTACAGCTCTTGTGGAGTGTTCCCGGTCCACACTGCTTGACATCTATCAAAAGTGATTCAAGTAAGGAACAATGGTGAACCAGCGACAGAGCAAATACTAATCTGAGTGGTCGGATCCAACAGACGAGCTACTGTAGCACAAATGGCCGAAAAAGTTAATGCTGGTTCTGCTAGAAAGGCATCTGAATACACAGTGTCACACTGTTGTGTGCAGGGCTCCAAAGCTGCAGACAATCAGGGTGCTCATGCTGACCCCTGATGAATCGTGTTTTTTTTTACATCATGTGCCGGATGCATGTGCGTCGCTTACCTGGGGAACACCCGGGAACACTATGGGAAGAAGGCAAGGCGGCACCGTGCCTTGGGCAATGTTCTGCTGGGAAACCTTGGCTCCTGCCATCCTTTGACACATACCAGCAAAGCCTTGTTAAAGACCATGTGCACTCTTTCATGGAAATGATGTTCACTGATAGCTGTGGCCACCCTGCACCACACCACACCTTCTAGTGGAGTCCATGCCTCGACAAAGCTGTTTTGGCAGCAAAAGGGGGACCAACACAATATTAGGCAGGTGCTGGTGTACAGTATGTGGGCCATGTGCTTAATAAGGAAAGAATGCACTGTAGTTAAGGGGGGGTTCTCTGCAGTTTCATCTCTAGCAGACCAAACCTTCCTAATACTGGAGTAGACAGCTTTTATAAAGAAATATAACAACCTCCTTACTAATGGTAAAAAAAAAACTGTAAACAAGAGGGAAAAAAGACAATTGCCAACAGAAACCACCATCCTCTGAGCAGACACATTAAGAACACTACAACAAAAGCACTGTGTGCTTTTTCCCGTTGGAGTCCTCAGTTATATCATGGCTCCCTTAATTGGCACTCAATCATCAAAACGTTGAGAGCTCCAGATCTAACCCAAAGTACACTTACATGAGAGGCATCAACTGGACTATAATAGAAAAGATATATCAGAGGTGCTGCTGATGACGGTGAGAAATTATCATAGCTATTTTCTTCAGCCAGTTTATCGAGATACATTTAGATGCTTGACTTGCATAAAGAGATGTGAACAGTCTGTTTGCCATATTATCTGCAGGAAATAAATATTTTCATGTCTGTTCAGCTAATTAGGAAAAAATGTGAAGCGGCCATTTCTCAGTGCAGAATAATTTCAAATGGGTCCACAAGAAAACAAGCTAAGTTAAGCTAATTAATATGTCTACTTCTCTTCAATTTAATGTGATGAAGTGACAGTATTTACTCTGAAATGTGATGTAGCGTTACCAATTAAATACATTTAATAACTCTGTTTTTAAAGCCCAGTTACTGTGGACTTCATGACTCTGTTAAAATGTGACGCATCAGAAAGACTTTGTTACCGAGGCCTTTTGCAGTCCTTATGTTAAATACAAAACAAAAGACAATCGCTGCATGGCCTGTTGTATAAGGTCTTAAATGTGTGTCCATTTATCTCAATAGCAGGTTATAATATTTCTCAGTTCCATATTTTGACTATTAAAGGGTTTTAATCCAAATATAGCACAGATCCAATTATTTCCTCCACAGCAATAAAACCACAGCAGGGGAAAGCAGTGAGAGAAGCAATTCCCACAATGAAATCACATGATCACAAACCACATAACAGAGCTGCAATTTATCTACTCAAAAACAATAAAACTGTGCTTTAACTGGCAACATATAGCATTTCCTCCCTGTAGCCAGCAGTGTATTGCCACTTGGCTCTGAGTTTAAGGATGTTGAAGAACACTTAACTTCAGATCGATAATGTTTAAGCCTTTGTCTCCCAGTGGAGCCAGTGGAGCCTTACTGAAGTTCAGTGAATCCTATTAGTATGCAACACATCCATACATTACAGGTGTTTGGTCCACTGCCTATGGGCAGTTTTCTGCTTTATCCTATTGCTTTGGTCAGAGCAGACAGTGAGCACAGGACAAAGTTAGAGTGTGCTTCAATTTCATTATTACAAACTGCATCACAGTGCAGAGTTGGGTAAATTACCGGGAACAATAGGGTTGTATCATAATGCACAATAGAATCTCAAAATCAGAAGTTCTTTACTTAGTCAAACCATTTAAAAGCTGTTGTGAGAGATGCTAAATCCATTGTAGAAATTGTGTTTACCTCTGCTGTGAGTATAAAGAAGCACTTCTGTTTGTTTTTGTGCAAATGTTTTCTCAGAAGACCTGTAATCTTGATGAATGGCTGTTGCAAATATCTTTCATTCCTCTTCATTTATATGCTAAAGTGTTGGACAGAGACAAATCATCGCCTTTGCTGCTGTTTCATAACTACTATGGACATGGACCATCAGACACTTCTCTCTCTCACATACAAAGGGAAACACAGGAAGACACACACACACACAGAAGAACACACACACTACGGTATGGAATATACTAAGACAAGCCTGCACATATATAGCATAGTGATTAACTGGGAAGGCATTGCTGTAGTTTGCACTACAGAGCTTAGCAGATGGAGGGAGTGGGAGGTACAGGCTCTGAAAATGTTGTGGATCTAGAGGTTTCACAGGTGTATCACCAACCATGAACAGGCTAGAAGAACAGGGTGTGTGTGTGTGTGTGTGTGTTTGAGTGAGTGAGTGAGTGTGAGACAGAGAGAGAAAGAGAGATATGTGCCTTTCTATTTTTGCACCAGGGCTGGTCAGCAGGCCTGTCCTGATGAGTCAGGGTGTATGTCATGACAATGACATACAGACACAGTGACAGAGGAGATCGAGGGTCAGCCCAGTGTATCCTGGGAAAGGTCTGGTCAGTGCACAGCTTGACACAACTAAACATGATAAGTCCAGCCTGGGTTGTGTTTTGTTGTTTGCTAAACAATGGATCAAATACTTCATAAAACATGCTTATTAACATACCCTTCCTTAATGCATGTATATACCTTTTTGATGCATCTCTTGGCAGGTTGAGATGACTGACATGGCCAATGAAGATTATCACATTTATTTGCCTTGAGAAACTCTTGGGTTGTTTTTGCAGTATGCTTTGGGCCATTCTACATTTGCACTGTAAAGCGCTTGCTGAATCTGAGCAGAGTATAGCTCCAATTCATCCTGCTACTTCTGTCAGCAGTCATACTGTATCAGTAATAAATGCTAGTAACCCGGTTCTACTGGCAGCCTTATATACCTGTGCCATAACATTGCCTCCACCATGTTTGATAGATGATGTGGTATGCTTTGGATTATAAGGTGTTTTTCTCTTTCTCCATGCTTTTCTCTTACCATCATTCTAGTACAAGTTAATCTTGGTTTCATCTGTGCAAAGAATTTTTTTCCAGGGCTGTGCGAGCACTGTTAGATGTTTTCTGGCAAAGTCTAATCTGGACTTCCTGAGTCCTGTACTGCAAAGCCAGAATAAAGGCTTAGCAAGATACATCAACCTTAAAGTCAGAGTTTTCAGTGTCACAATTGTGTCTCTCTTTTTACCTGACTTAATCACCGTGGTAACTTATGCTGAATACATAACTTGGTTGGGTACAGGTAATGTTCTGTTTTAACTGCAATTTAGATCCTCTGGTAGGTGAATACATTTTATGCGTGCAAGTTGTCAAGCCGTACTATAATAAAACCACTGAATGAACGCCCCATTGTCACGGGAATGTGCATGTATTATTTTGTAATGCAGAAAATGCATAAATGTTGTTGTACTTGATTTTAATGTGTTGCTAAGTCCCTTTTTTTACTTCTAGAACTGCAGCTAGTACCCAGAACACACAATGAGGATTCCTGTTCAGTTAATAAAATGAATTTCACTTTGATCTGCTGACAGTCTAAATCTTTTTTATTCGGCTCTCAGACAGTAACCTTTAATGTTAAAATGTGTCCAGATTACAGTTTCAGAGATCTAATTTGCAGCTGTCACCTTAGAGATAAACAGCAGCACTGAGAGCACACTCTTCAAGAAATAACTTGAATTAAAATGTTTAAAATTCTGGACTAAATCACCAGTTTAACAATTTTCTGTAGCACAATTTTTTTTATCTTATTTGCAACACTGTTACATTTTGCTTTACTTTTTTGTTCTTTAGAACATAGATTTTTAATGACCATTTCATCATCATCTGATTGTGCCACATACTCTGTGCAGTAGGTGGCACTCATAGGGATCATTTTGCACGGAAGAAGAGCAAAACACCAGTTTTTACATGAGTGCACACAGAGCCTGAAGCAGAAAGCCCAATATAACAAAAAAGTTGATAACCACCGTCATGATACCCATCGTCTGCAACTTGCACGAGTGTAATTAGGAGAAGTGGACACAGGAGGGTAATGAGACTCATGTGATAATAATAAAAGATAATGAGTGAGGCGGGGAAACAAACTAAACACAAGACACTAGAGACAAGTAACTACCAAAATAAAACAGGAAGAAACTAAGTAATATAGAGGCCTGACACACATGTACAGCCACTGGACTAGGGAAATAAACTAAAATACAAGGAATCAGACAACACATGCTAAAAGCTAAAAATTCACTGGGATAAAGAAGAGGATGATGCCAGCAAGACTTCAATGTCTGACAGAATGCAAAGCAAATTTTTTCAGTCAATAAACTGACTTGATTAGATGCAAATTTGCCAAGTCAGCATAAACAGGCAACTAAAACCCTTCACACTAGCTGACAATGTTAAAACAGCGCTGAAAAATTCATGTCTATCCTGGAGATATGCAGCATAAAATCGCTGTGTTCAGGCAAGTTCTTAAAGAAGAGCACTTTTAATCAATTTAATTAAAACAAACAAAACAACAACAACAACTCTCCACAAAAGCTCTTTGGAATAATAATAAGCGCAGCTCAGCTGACATGTTGCCTGAGGGGTTTGTTCCAAGTTCTGATATATTGAGTGAAAAAAAAAGTGTGAACAGGATTCATCATAGATTCCCACATTGTCCAACATGATGTGTCTCAGCAGGCCTGAACATAGAGTGTGGTTTGTGCATGAACCTGTCCTTCAGTGCAGTTATTCTCTTCTCCTCTCTTTCTGATTGTGGTGCTGGATAGAGACACATTAATCAGAGTCACCTGGCCTTGTTTGTTCTTTGTACCCTTCCTCTGTTCTTGCCCTCTCTCTGTATTTGAGCTCACTTTCTGTCTGGTTTTGACTTTCCCTTCTCTTTTTCCCGTTCTCACATATCTGCTTATGACTTTCTCTGACTGTGCAGTTTTGTGTCACTTATGTGAACACAGTATCTTCTAGAGGGCGGAGTCGGATATTTTATAGTGTCCTTGACAACTGAAGCAAGAGAAAATATATCCTATATGTACAATACAGAGTGCAAGGGGCAAAAAATTTCACTTGATGTACATCCACTCCTTAGTGAAATACTTTACCTTAAAGAAGACTTTTTTTTTTTAAACATAATGCAATAAGTTGCCATTAGTATGTATGGAGGAGGTAGGAGAGTAGTGAGTGTCTACAAACAGAAATCACAAATATGTCATGGTTTGGGGCGTTATTTCAGTCAGTGGTGTTGGGAATTATGAATGTAAAACACAAACTGATTTTGATCCACCATGTAATACCATCTGGAAAGCATCTGAGTGGCAACGGCTTCATTTTCAGCATGACAATGATCCCAAACACACTACCAATGAAGTGAAAACATACCTGGATAGAAAAACACATAATTGAACACTCCCCAGAGCCTGAACCTCATTGGGCCCAGACCTTATTGAATCAGTGTGGGACTATGTTGACAGAACAGAACAAAAGGCACCCAGCATCCAAAAAGAGCTTTGAATGTGCTCCAAGAAGCCTGGAGAACTATTCCTGAAGACTACTTACAGAAATTAAAAGAAAATGGAAAGAGAGTTCAGACTGTGGTGAAGAAAAATGTCATACTAAATACTGACTTTAACGTTTGTTAGATTTATACAAAAGCTCTTTTTGCCTTATATCCTGTATTTCCATTTGTAGTGCTTAACAAATTTATTAGACAAGCTGTCATAAAAAAAACAAGAAAACACAAATATTTTAGAAATCTGTCAAAATTTGTTTGAAACTAAAAGGTATATTTTTATCTATTAGGCAAATAAGCTGAACTGATGTTTTTCAACTTAGCAAATAAAGTAAGGAAATGTGTTTTTGGTTGATTATTTCTTTGTTGTGACAATGCTTCTTAACAGCAAATCTTATACCATTGGAAAGCCTGTTTATTCCCCCTTAAATGTGGCAGCATTTAAGGGGGAATAATCCGATTATTCTGCTATTGACTCTTGTTTGATTCATTTGGATCATTGATGTCTGAAGAAACAAAACATATTGGCAGAAAACAACTTTCTAACAGGAAACTTTCTGCAGACATAATCTGCACCATGAAGGCAAAATCTCAATGATGTAAACATAGGAAAAATACTTACCTTTAAGGTTAGTATTTATATTATATTAATTGGAAGGTAACAGTTCAACATTTTGGGAAATCTGCTTAGTTGAGTTTTAGATGAGAAAATTGATTCCACTCATAAAATATCTCCATATCTGTGTAAATATCAGGCTATTTACCTGAGCAGCAAAAACAAATGGAACCAATCCTCATTATTCACTTAGGGGGAGCAAAGCTATGGTTTTGTCTTTTTTTTTTTTTTAGGTTTTGGATCATACAATCACCATCTATGGGTATTTAAGAAGCATGTATCGATGATCATTCCTTCTCACTTTTGGTCTATACTACAAGTCTGATGGGGGACGATTTGAATTTAAAGACATGGTTCAGAGATGATTTTTGCTAGCTTTGCTGAAACACACCCAATTACTGCTCATGGTTCATTATGCATTCAGTGAGAGCTAATCA
>VUQJ01037733.1:0-12749 GCA_015108635.1 Andinoacara biseriatus
CACAGCCTTCGGTCAGTCCAGTGTTTCTGTTTCAGTGATCGGAACGTTCTGATATCCAGATCAGTGATAAACCTTCCACAGAAAAGCTGCTGCATAAACAATTTCCCTAATCCAGCGATACAGGAACAGCTGACTGTCTCCACTGCTCCACGTTCCCTTAGCATGACCGATGCTAAGTGCTTAGCTTGGCTAATGCTCTGGCTCGGCTCTACAGCGGCTTTAAGGGAAATAAAGTTGCCTTGTTTGTTCAGCATTACTTTATTGATTTTATTGCTTTGAAGGTAATTATCGGTGCTCTTATAATTACGTAATTCCTCGCTATCAAAACCTTTGGGGAAAAAACAAAGTAATTCTAATTGATAACGTAGCTAATGTAGCTAATGTAGCTAACTTCAGGCCATAATTTCATGTCATCAGTCAGTGAGCAGTGACGGTGAGGCGCTGTTACTGAATTGTCCTCACTGCTTTTTAAAACATCCTGGCAATGTCATTACACCAGGTAAAAGAATCTGCAGCCAGTGTGCAGCCCCGCAATGCAAACTACAGCGCAAGTGGAAGTAACCACCCGCCCTTCGCTATGAATTATGGGTAATGGTGCAAAGTCAGGAATATCGTGGATACGGTCTATGGTTAAATGCTGCACTCCACCCGTTAATCCTAAAGAAAAATTCCCCTGACCTCTGTGACCCCATGAAATCATCTTCTTTTTCTGATGACGACCCCACCCTTACATCAAAACATGCCAGATTTCCTTCCATTGATCTGAACTGCTGTAAAGTTTCCAGAGACAAAATCTCACGTAAAACCTGTAGTGTGTTTAAATTGTATTAAGACTCAACGTTTGCATTATTAGGGGCGTGGTCTCTTTGAATGACAGGTGGAGGTGCTGGTGCTGAGCACTGATTGGCAGGTATCTGCGTGACACAGTAATTTATGGATATAGCTTCATCTATAAACTTGCTAGGCCCTTCATCTAAATATGACCACCTGAATACGAACTCTGAAGTTTCAAAATGAATCCAGAAGCCTGTCCCAGCTGTCACAGGGCGAGAGGCGGGGAACACCTGTGCAGGTCGCCAGCCTGTCACATCGCTGGGGCTCCACTGTGCTGCCATTAAAAACAAAAAAGAACACAAATGCTTTATCAGTGAAATACAAAAATGTAACTTGTGTCTAAAGCTATAGTTAAAATTAGGATTCAAGGTTTTAGTTCTTTTCCTTTTTTGGAGCCACGGTTTAATCCTGCAGTCAGATCAGACCTTTGATAATCAAGTGTGGGGTTTCAGAGAGATGGCGGCGTGCGTATCACTGTGCCGTACTTACAACAGATTAACTGTGGACTGATTCTATCATTGTGTCATGTGATGCCACGATGTGTCCGTTGGGACTTTTCGCCATAAAGCTTTGATTGTGTCAGCTAATGGATTCAGTTTGCTCTTCACTCACTTTCTATAATTTGCTGTCCAAGCAAGCAACAATAGGTCATTGTCCCCCCCCCCCCCCCATATCTCTTAATTAAACAACCAATGCCTGCAGAGCAGTCAGGTGTGTGTGTGTACATGCATGTGTGTGCGCATTAATACACTTTCAGATGTTGATTTCATTTTCGGACCAAGGTAAAATGACGGGAATACCCAGTGAGCTCTTTCCAAATGAGGTAATCTGGAGATAATGGGGATTATAGGAAGTGCTAGCAGCACAATAATAAAACAATAACAAACTTTCCAGAGGCGGCAGAGAAAATCATTAGCCTAATCCCTGTTGTTTCTGACAGAGCATCACTTGAGACCTGACAGCTTTAACTGCAGAGTGCAGCCTGAGTCTGCAGGAGTGCTGAGCTCGTGTTCCTGCTGCTGCAGCCAGAAGAAGCCGAGCGTCACTGAGTGTACTTACATGAAAAGAAGCACACAAATACTTGAAGATGAGGACTCTTAGGCCTGTACATGTGCTCAGCTGTGCGTATTAGTATGCAGAAACACACTCTGTCTTCTTCTTCTGTCCGTCAGGCTCCACGTGAGCACCACCGCACTTGTTGACCTCACACGGAGCACAAACCTGCATCCTGACAGCGTTCCTGTGCAGGAGTGAAATCCCGATCAATGTGCTGGACGGTCAGATGAAGAATGAACACTGCATGTGAGCTCATGATTACCCGTCTTGACCCTGAATGCCTGCACAGCTTGATAAGATAACCTCTGCAACAATCCCAGCCTCTGTGTGTGTGTGTGTCATGAAAGTGGAGAAAGTGACGTGATAACCAGGAATCTGCTCCGGGAAAACGTGCAGTTACATCATGGCAGGGAAATTAGCTGTAAAAATAAACTATAATTCCGTTTTCTTCCCTCCTGAAGCCCCGCCTCTTTATTTCTCTCGTCTGTTTTCCCTTCCTGTTTTTACCTGAATCGTGGCCCACCGTGTGCGACCGTCCTCCTGCTGCTTCATTCAGATCTCCTCGCTCACCCTGCTCTTTGCATCCAGCCTCACGGCCATCTTGACCAAGGCCCAGGTGAAAGGTCACGCTGCCCTCCCACAGACCAACACAAACACAGGCTTAAATATTTTAAAATGCTTTTACAGTTCATCCCAGATGTGTGTGACTCGGCTCGCTGTGGAGGGTTACCTTCATCACCGCAGGCTCACTGCCTCTGCGGCAGGACGTCAGCAACCTTCCTGTGCAGGTATGTTAGCGCACCTGCAGAACTCATGTTCTCCTGTAATAAATGTCAGTAAAAGTTGTAGCAACATGAAATAAATGGAAACTTTCACCCCGAGCCTGGTGATGTTCTGAAAGCACGCAGATCTGAAATGAATGTGACACAAACTTTTACATATTAGATATTTTTAACAAAGGATTTATTTATTTTGTTCGGGATAAAGTTCATGTTTTTTTTTTTTTATGAACTCTGATATTAAGATCAGAACAATCCAGCGTTCACGTTTGCGTTTTGGCTGCTGCCATGTTGGTTATTTGGAGTCAGACGTGACCGTATTTAGATAAGAGGGCGGCGTTACACTGCTGATCAGAACGGCATCCTGCTTGTGTCTGAGAGAAATCGATGGTTGCCCGGTGATGGTACTGGACCCGTTGCATGAACCAACTGGTTCCCCAGAATTTTGAGCGTGCAACACCCTCAACCTCTGAGTGACCACAAGGCGATTGCCTGGTGGGGCCAACAGGGCTTCAAACAATCTCATCTTGACTCAAAGTGAGTGCAGTCACTGTTGCCAAAGGTTTGCACATAATTCCCATCTAATTAATAAATGCAGGCAGATCAGCAGCATGTTGCCGTCAGTCTGAGTGAGTCTGCTCTCTTTGCAGCAGCAACTCCTTTGGTTGGATTCTGGTTGGATTCTGGTTATATTCTTGTATGAAAGTCGGGTTCAATTTGCCGTCCTGCAGCAACTGCACTGCTGTTAATGAGGGATTGCTGAATTTCTGTTACAGATCTTTGAGGTTCTGACTCGACTCTGAATGTAAGGAGTTAATGTGAATTTCTGTGGCAGCAGATTTGCCATTTGCACTGATTGATCACAGTTAATCACCATATTATCACTAACAGATTGCAACTTGACCCTGTTCAGCTGCAGACTGATAGAAGATTGTGATTTTGTCATTTTGAAAGCCATTATGAAGATAAGGTGCTATGGCAACAGGAAGTGAAATTAGTAAAATGGTCTCATAACAAGGCAGTAAAGCACGATTTGATGCAATCAGAGTCTTTAGTGTTTTCCGTGACAGTATCCTTCCTTCTAGCCCCAAGAACAGCAGCTGTAGACCCTCAAAGGTATCCATAATAAGTAATCGAAATAACGCAGCAGCAGCTACAGAATGATCTGATTCTAAAGAGCAAAGGGCCCTGATGTCCTCTGGTTTGTCACCTGTGTTTTAAAATGGAAATAATTACACTTGTGACATCTTTAAAACATTGAGATGATCTTCTAGTTTTCACCTCAGAGCTCGTCCAACCTGCTGCTGAAGCTTTAAAGAAATAGTCATTTCTAGATGTTTATGTGAATACACACGGTGCTTCATACATCAGAAATATAGCACATATGAATTTAAACATGTCCCTACATATAATTTTTTGCAGAAATTATTGATCCGTGCAGGATCTCAGGATTCCTTATAACCTTAAAGTCCTAAATAGATTCACACTACAAAGTGACGTTCATGTAGGACATTAATAAAGTATTAGAATATTCCTTAAAATTACAGATTTATTTAACTTTCTAGAATAGTTTGGTGAAACAAATAAAATAATAACTGACTATAAACAGCAATATTTTTATGTTATTCGTGCCCGTCCAGTGTCCCTGTGTGTAACCTGCAAGTTCAGCAGTGTGAGAAGGAAAGAACAGGTCATCCTGCAACGCTTTGCTAGCTCCATGCTCGCTAACACCAGCCGAAGCTTGAGCCTTCATTAGGGTCTGCCTATATTCCACACTAACTAATATGCAGTTTGTTTGCAGTGGGGCCACAGCTACATGCTGGTAATGTTACTGCTCACACAACAGAGCAGCCACATCAACACTGAAGCATAAAAATTAAGTATTTAGTAGAAAAACAAAATTTAGAAAAACGCAAACAGACTAAAAATATGATGATTGTGTCATATCGTCATATATAATATCCCCCATGAAACTGAAAGTGCTTTATTATTTTTTTTAACAGAGCAAGGGATTTTTGATATAACATTTCTAAGCATACTAGTTTTCTTTAGAAAAATCATTTCTGTTTATACACAATAACAGAATTATTTCAGAAAAAAACTAGCGTACTTTATTTTCGCCCTGGCACAAACCAAAATCAAGCTGTTAAAACGGTTTTACTCAGAGTATAAAAACTCCAGCGAGGTTCGAGCTGTCACATCATGACAAAAACAAAAGAAATCAGTTTAGACTTGAAAAACATGGTGATGCTCACAAAGCAAGAGATGGAGATACAAAGTTATCCAAGTGTTTCCAAGTCCCAACGACTGGAGTGAGACGAGTTACCAAGAAGTTCAAAGAGAGCCACGCAGTAGAGACCAGGCGTGGCAGAGGCAGGAAGCTAAAGACTTCAAAGAGTCTGGGAAGGAAACTAGTGAGAGGAGCGTCTCAAGACCCCAGAAGAACTGCCAAGACACCAGAGAGACTTTGCCGAGTCGGGAGTTGTAGTCTCAAGGACGACAGTCACTAGGACCCTGAACAGGAAGGGACTGCGAGGTCTTCCAACACGACAACTACCATAAACATGCATCTCTTCCAGCGAAGAACGACCTCCAGAAGACCAACGTGAAGGTTACTGAGTGGCCTGTGAAAATCTGTGGCGTGAACTGAAGCTCCATGTTAGAACACCACCAAGTCTGGAGGAACTGCACGCTGCTATCCAGCAAAGACTCACAGTTGACTCTGAGCATCAGGAGGTGACTGATGTCAGTTTTTAGTTTTTTGTGAAATTATTTTGTTTCTGTGCACAAAGTAAAATAATGTCCCAAAATAAAAGCAGGATGGTTGGAGAAGCTGTGTTAAGTTTGCCTTTCGTGTTGCTGGATCTTTATTTACCTTCAAACTGTCAGAATGGAGGACAGTGCAGCCAGTTTCCCTCCTTTATGTGGGGCGGAGCTTCAGGAGGAAGCAAGGCCATTTGCAAGACTAAATTATGGTTAAATTTAAATGAATCGTGTTGGATGTATGAAGTCCATAGCTGCAAATTCAAGAACCGCCCAGTTGCTGTTGTTTCAGTGCAGCTTTCCATTGCATGTATGCTCGTTACAGACTCTGAAGAGTTGGAGGTCTAAATACTCGAGATCTTTACAAGGCTGTTCAGGCTGACAAAGGAGATTAAGACAGAATGAGTGGCTGGAGCTTAAAGGCTGCAGCAGCTCCTTTTCTTCTGCTGCCTCGCTGTGAATGGAGCATTTAAAGTAAACATAGCTCTCCACAATAAGAGCCCGGGCTGGAGAGGTCATAAATGTAAATGGCAAACACAATGGCATTCAAGAGCCTTTAGAGGCGGCGCTGACAGATGTTCCTCCGTGTCCTCGTTTGCACCACACTTGGACCTAATGAAAACACTGAGCGATATTTGTACAAGGCCTTCAGCATGTGTACTTTGGGTACTGCTAGCTGTACTGCAGTATGCTCAAAATGGCACAAGTATCTCCACCTGTCTTTGTGTTTTTGGACACAACAAAGTACTGATGCCGTTTCTTGGAGGGGTTAGTTCGGGGTTAATGGAAATACGTGGAGTACGTTAGAAGTTCTCCAGCCTCTCTTTACATTGTCAGTTGACTCCATAGCTTGACATTAAGCCAACTGGCCAGCACCTGTCAGTCAAGGTACTTGTGTTAAAACGCTGCTTTTAAAGTTTAATTCCAGCAGGTCAGCTCCTGGCACGGAGTGATTTTCATCCACAGCATGCCTGAGCACCTTTTGGCCTTTAATTTTAATTGAACAGGGAATCACTTTACATTCTGGGATCATCCTCGCAGCCTTTTTGAAGGGTTTATGACAGGCGGCTTATCCTCAGCAGAGCCCCACAGCAATAAAAGGTGCTCCTGCTTTTGATCTGAACTGTAATCTAATGGAGCTTTAAATGTGAGGTAAAGTCCACCGCTGCTGCTCTCAATGTTTATCCATCAGAACAAACCCCATTGGATAATAAGTACGAGGCGTGCCATCGACAGCTCATGTCGAGCGTGTTTACGTGTTTGATTAAGAGAGCGAACAAAAGGACAATGCATCCAATCTTCTATATTTAACTGGTTAAAAAATCCCCCAAACACTAAAAACCAGTAATGAATGTATCAGATAAACAGTTATTGTCCCCGAAGCCTGATATGAATCTCATTCCACTGAGATAAAGACTTCTATTGTTGTCAAATCTATTAAAAACACATCAGCTGTGCTGCCTGGCATGTCCCTTTATTCTAATGAACACTGCAGGAACTCACCAGAACACAAAATGAGTATCAATACAGTCAAAATGAGGAGATTCAAACTGATCTGACACAAATTCAGTCTGAATAGAAAACAGATTTTAAATATTTGGAAGGTTTCACGTGTTCAATCCCTGCAAACAGCTGAAACAATGGCAAAGATGACAAACAACTCTTTAAGAGAGACAATCATATCCCGGTCATCCGGAAGTTCACATCAGGCTAAATGCATGAAAGGAAGACTTGGAAAGTGAATTCTGAGAGGATTGTAATTCCTGCCATGGTCTGAATTCAAATACCGCAGACATGTAATAGATGAACAGAGAGGTTGAGACAGTTTGGAAAAATGTGAGGAAATGATTTCTAAGAAATTCCACAAGATGCTATTCCTTCACTCTTTCAGAGGTGGATGGCTGCCCCTCGTTGAGCCTCGACATATTCCCGCTAAAACCGAGTTCTGAGTTCACAGAGTGCTTCTCACATGGGATCATCTGATTGTTGGGAGTCTCTCTAACATTGTGGGGTCTGTTTGGTGTAAAGTGACTGATGTGAACTGGTACTCATCAAAAATTAATCAGCGCCTCCCACCTCACCCCTCAGAATCAGCTGATTGTTCAATTTAATTTCAATTACATAGCACCAAATCACAACAACAGTCGCCTTAAGGTGCTTTATATCGTAAGTTAAAGACGCTACAATAATACAGAGAAAATCCAACAGTCAAAACGACCCCCTATGAGCTGCATTTGGCGACAGTGGGAAGGAAAAACTCCCCTTTAACCAGGCACAGGGAGGGGCAGTCATCTGCTGAGACCGTTCTGGGTGACTTCCTGTTGGTGACTGCTCTGTTGTTAATTATTACTTTAATATAACAGGCAGTTTGGGGAAGTAATATAGCGATCTGTTAGTAACTGTAGGCCATGAGGCGTTTATGTTCTAATATGATGAGCTCCCAATATGGGAATTTATCATGTTTACTCAGAGTCTTGTCTGCAGGTGAATAAGTGGGGATGGGTGGGGCTGAGTGGACTGTGATGGTCTGTAGCTCATAGCTGTGAGATGGAGAGAGAACACGGTTGTTTCACATGTTCATAAAAGTTTGGACAGATGGAGTCAATCAAACAATTTCAGGTCCTGAAGAAGAGTTCCTGAATCCTTGAAGAGTCACAGAGGGTCTCAGGGTCAGAGGTTCAGCGGTCCAGAGGATCCACCGACCGACTGAGAGCTGATATGCAGCTGCGTGTTTCACACCAGGCGTTTGGTCACATAGTTGTTGTTATGAAAAGTTATTTTTACCTGCCAGTGTCTTCACAATTAGCCCAAACATTGAAAATGAAGCGTTTGACCTTTTTGCTCGTGCTCCAGGGGAACAGTGTATGCAACAGAAGCTCACAGCCATGTTCTGTGTGTGTGTGTGTGTGTGTGTGTGTGTGTTTACCAAACCCACCGAGCTCGTCTCGAGACCTGCTCTGCTCAGATGTGTTAGAACTGATCACACCCCTCGCAGTCAGAGCACAGACAAAGCCGGAGCCCTCATACTGTGATCTGTGCCAGTTCGGATCCTTGATGTTATTTGAGGAATACTGTAGCACGAGGTGGAGGATGAATAATGCATTGTGTTTTGAATGTGTCTCCTCGCTCGGCTTCGCTGGACCGTGCCCCCTCCATCTGAACACTCCCACTCAAATCTTCACACCTGACATTCTGTTTCAAGATGCATTCAAGGTGCTTTTCATCCCCTCTCTGTCTTTGAGACAGCTTCGAGAGATGCTGCTGTAAAAAGTCACAAGTTTATTTAGTGCTGCGTGTTCTTTTATTTACTGTTTTATAATAAAAAAGAACAAGATTTAAACACCCTGAAGCTTGTAAAAACACACTTGTGTAACTGTGGATGTGGGACTGTATGGATGTGATCTTACTCTGGGCTCCCTTGCTGATGGAAAAATGTGACACTTCCTCCTGGGATTTTTCAGGGAAGAAGAAAGCGAGAAGGCTGGAGGATGAAGCCAATTCTGAGCTCAGGTGCTGAGTTTTTTTTTATCTCCTCTTCACAGGTTGCTGCTGGCTCCGACCAGAGAAACAACAAGAGAGGGACCAGAAATCAAAGAGCAACCGTCCACTGAGCTGGGCAGACTTTGCAGGTATTTCCCTTTGCTTTCTTCATATAATCACTGTGGAGCATCAAGGATCCTCGGTGTTCCTGCACAGGAAAGATGGACGCAGCCACTGAAGCTCTGTTTTAAAGCTTTGTTGATCGTTTTGTCCATTTTCTTCTGTTTTTGGATCTGACTGTGACACTAAGGACTGCACTGCATTCTCATATGGCAGCAACCTGTCAGTCATAACTTAAAGCATATCCTACTTTATTTAGTTCAGTTTCATTATATTAGTCCAGTTCATTAAAACTGTCTCAGATTCTGAAATATTACAGAGAGAACCCTGATGCACCCAATGAGCAAGACTTGGCAACAGTTGGGAGGAAGAACGTGTTTTTCACAGGAAGAGGGAGGGGCAGTAATCTGACATCACCGGTTGTGGTTGTGGGGGCGAGACTATAAAGACCTTTTTGTCTCTGTTCCTCTGAAGCAGACAGTGGCTGAGAGGACTGAACACCGAGTCTTAATAAATACAATGTAACAGGTCCGTTAGTTACCTGTAACTCCTCCTACCTCACGCTTACAGAGGAACGATGACCGAGGGTTTGCTGTTCGGGCTCCTCGGTGACCTGTCTGAGGAGGGCTTTCATATAAATCTGATAACTTTTACAATGTCGGGTTTTTTTTGATCTTTGTTATTCTTCACAGTGACTCTTGAGTCTAAAATATCTCTATTTGAAATTGATGCAGCAGTTATTTTATCATTTGTCCTTTTGTTTGAATTTGTAGTTTGTAATCTTAATTTCCTCCGTCCGTCCATCTATACCACACAAAGACATGTTCAGTCTTTCTAAAGAAACCATTGGATTTGTGTTCATCTTGCAGTAAAAGCATCAGGAACTATCAGCAGACATCTGTTCAGTGCAGATAATGTAAAAACAAAGAAACAGACATTTGGTTTAAATAATTTAAAAAATCAAATGTTTCTGAGTAATTTGCATGTTGCTGGTTTGGAGTCAGTCTGGTGGCTCCCTCAGGTGTGTGAGGTCCTGTGTGGGTGTAACGGCTGCGGTGGGCAGTGAACCGGCCCTCCAGAGGTTAATGCCAGCACGTTACCTTCGTTTAACACCTCTCGATCCAACAAGATTAGACTTTCCTCGTCTTTGCTGCCTCCTCACTCATCTGCAAATGATGCTCCCCTCTCACCTCAGGATATACATAAAGCTTACACACAGCTTTCTGCTCGCTGCCAAACATAACCCAAAGCTGTCTCTCTTTCATCTGGAGAGCACTTTATTGTAAATAATAGCACATCTTGTCTTTGCAAGTAGTGCATAGCGGAGAGATATCTCTGATTTTTATTGGTGTATAATAATGCCATGAATCACTTGCTGATGCAGCCGCTTGACATTGAAAACACAGCCGAGGTTAACAGCCGTCTCAGTGCCAAAATAAAAGTCTGATATTTCATTAAGGCACTATAGAGAGAGAGGAAGGGATACTGCGATGGTACTTAGGGGACTCATCACACTAATTACATTTTGCATGCTGACTGGAGGTTGGAGAGCTGTGTTCCCAGCTGATCCCTAATTTTTCCAGCTTTCAGTTTATGCTTATTTGGACTCTTTTTGGAGTGATTCCATGTGTCTGTGGACACAGCAAATGTAGATATACTGAGCTGATATAGATGGATGGGTAACACTTTATCCTAGTGTTGCAGCTTCTGGGTTTGTAGCCTGTAGGTGGAGGACATGCAGATTTACATGGTTATTGTTTTTTTAGATGAATTTTGTCTTCATACACAAATATTTTAGTCACCAGATTTGGGGAATTGGAGTTGTTTGAATGTTTTGCAATTTTTTGGTGAATTCAGACGGATTTCCATGATTATTGAACAGCACAGATCAGCCTGAGCGTCTGATCGACTTCAGCTGACGCTCTGACCTCGAGGTAACACGGTGAGGGAGTCATTTTGACCCGTCACACAACAGCAGCAGTCAGGGCAAAGACATCGTTTACCAGAGAATTCGTTTTCATCCAATTTTTCTTATTTTAACTGAGATTTGACAAACGAGTATTTAATATTCATTCTTAGGGGTTATAAATGTGTCATATCATAACATTAAACCACAGAATAAACTAATAAACAAAGAGTACAACAAATAACACAGTCGCTAACACATCTAAATAATTTCATTATTACAGAAGAACATTATGAAGAGTTAAAATGAATTTTTAATCTGTGGTATCAGCTGCACCAAAATAAAGAGCGTATGAAATCAGAGCCCTCACTCTGAAACACACTGAACATTTAAAACCTCCCAGCTGGCTTCAAAAATGTAGGAAACACATTTTAAATGATTCATTATTGTAAAGTTAACCAAGTTTATCATGTTGTCCTCTGAGCAGCCAGAAACCGGCCGCTCACCTGCCAGAGTGATTCCATCTTTGTATCTCTGCTCCTGTTGGTGAACAGGCTTCAGTCCACACGGATTATTTATAAAATTCAAAAATCACCTTTATCTTTGTGACTCTGCATTATTGTGCGTCCCTGTGTGTTACACTATAATCAGTCCGGTCCTCTTTGGCCACTTAAAGTCTCTTTATAGAACTGTTGTTATATTTCTGCTGCCCTCCTGGTCAGATCGCTTCTGAAAAAGACGTTTTTATGGTCCATCAGAGTTTTTACCTGGATACATAAAGGATACAAAAAAGTCACTTTGCCAAAAACTGATTGCAGCTTCGACCTGTGACAGGAATGTTTTTTTTGTTTTTTTTTTTGGCTCAGAATGACCTGATATCATTCATGAGAGATCAGTTTGAGATCAGTTTGACAGGCCAACATGTCATTTACAGCAGTTTAAACACTGTCAGTCACTTTTTCAGCCCTGCAGGAATTATTCATATTTTATCCAACTTCAGTCCCACATAGATTTATTTATTAATCACATGTAGCTTTGGCTCATATTACCACCGCCTTCATTTCAAAATGTGTGTAAACAATAAGTGTCGCTAGGCAACCCAGCAGTAGTTGTTTTAGATGAATTTCTGTGGGTATAAATGATCATATTTCTTTTCTTTTCATCCCACACGACTACAAGAGAAAAGACTATTGGATGAATAAGCCTTCTTTTAGGAAAAGTTGATGATGGGTTTTTATCAGTTACATGATGAAATGTCTCCCTTGGTGGTTGTAGTGGTAAAGGGTGTCATTTTTTATTTTTTTTACCACAGTTGTGATGTTTTCCTAAACCTAACCAAGTATTTTGGTACCTGAAGAAAACCACAGTGCGACTGAAAGCGTAGATCACAGTACAAAAATCCCAAGAAAGTCCCAATTATGACTGTGAATTCCAGTACCGTGATAGGATGATACCTGTGCAACAAGTCCAGTCCTGAAGTTTCCCCACTGCTAAATATTCCACAGTCAGCTGTTAGTGGGATTAGAACAAAGTGGAAGCGATTGGGAACGACAGCAGCTCAGCCATGAAGTGGTAGGACATGTAAAATCCCAGAGTGGGGTCAGTGGATGCTGAGGGTCAGAATGCACAGAGGTCACCACCTTTCTGCAGAGTCAGTCACTGCAGACCTCCAACCTTCACGTGGCCTTCAGATCAGCTCAAGAACAGAGAGAGCTTCATGGAATGGGTTTCCGTGGCAGCTGCATCCAAGCCTTCCATCATCAAGTGTAAAGTGTGGTGGGGGGGGGGGGGGGGGGGGGGGCCAGGGGGAA
>VUQJ01037735.1:0-13643 GCA_015108635.1 Andinoacara biseriatus
TCGTATCTTCTGTGCGTCACAGCAAGTCCCAGCGCTCTGTTCAAGCTGTTGTCAGAGCTGTCCTGTTGACTAAATGGAGCGCTGTCAGTGTGTTCCTTCCCTGTGATGGTTATAAGAAGGGAGAAGTGGAAAGTGTGGATAGGTGTTGCATGTATATTTGGTTTTGTTGGTTTGCTAAGGTGAGATTTTGAAGCAAGGGTGTTTTAATGGGTTCTTTATAGGCTTTTTTTGATTGACTGAAACTACATTTATGATGGCTTTCAATCAGCCATTCACACAAAAGCACTTTTTCTATGCCTAAGCCCTTTTAACCTAACAATCACACACTCACACTGGATGCATCAGGAGCAGCTCGGGGTTCAGTATTCTGCAGGGCAACCACTGACCTGCTCCACCTCCGGAGCCACAGCCACCCAAAGTAAGAGACTTTGACACACTTGAAAAAGTGTGACGTGAACCAGAAGTAGAGAAAATTTGCCTTCCAAGTAAAAGTCACGCCGGTTGTGTTGGTTGCAGTGGTAAGGCTCAACATTTACTTTGAATGAGCAACCTCCAGGCATCTACTCGCCAACTCATTAAGGTACACACATTTTTGCTGCTGCCAGCTGCTTTGTAACCCACCCCAGTTCCTCCTTTTCACCCTGTCTGATTTTGTACCTGGGGTCATGTAGGCACAACGAAGGATGAGGAACTTTGTTCTCCCTCTTTGCCCTTTCATACCCAAGAAATACCTAATGCAACCCTGTCACCCCTTGTTGCATGTCTCTTTATACCTAATTTCATTATTTTCATGTCCATGTTCTCTGGTTCTGCTATGTTTTCCCACATTTCAGGGTGATGATGATTCGGTTTTTGCTTTAAGATTAAGGTTCAAGACAGGTTGAAGTTTAATTATTTATGAAAGCTATTTATGAAGGAATTATCTCTTCTTTGTGCTGATTGTAAAAACATGTTTTCATGCATGGCATAAGCTGCACAATTTGGGAACCCGTTGGACAGTCAACCTGCTAAACCTCTGGAGGCAACAGTGAATCTTTAGGCAGCTTTGCAAGCAATATCCAGGTCAAGACTTCATGTTCCAGATGATGCAAGCCCTTATTTGCCCACCAGCAGTTTCTGCAACAAAGCCTGCTCAGAAATAATTGGGCAACTCACACTGCAAGAGGCAAAACATTTCTGGGACCAAACGTTGTGTCCCTTGCCTACCAATTCTGGATATTTATATGGAGATATCTGTTTATAATGATTAAATGTTGTAAGCAGATACAGAAGGCCGGATAGGAGGATGGGAGAAGTCAGGACGCGGGTGTAGTTTATGAAATACATTTCATTTCATACAGCTTTCGTTTAAATTTTGAGTTCCATTTTCAACTTTTGGGGGCCACAGTTCATGACTTTGTAGAGCTTATTGACATATCAGTGATGTAATCCTTTGAGTCCTACCTAACCTCATTTTCTGAATCCTGGATCTTCATTCATCTTGCTTCGTCATCAAACAAAATAGGTCAGTACAGAAAATGCAGATATGCATTTTTTCCACGCTTGAAGTCCTGGACATCCTCTCCTCCCCTTCGACAAGCCAGGGAGTGATTGGCAGGCCGTGAGAACAAAGCTGCTCTTTCACAGGCATGGCCCGAAGTGGAGGGCTTCATCCACGGACGTACGTCAGCTGCCCGGACAGACAAAGCCCGCTAGTGTACGCGGCATGTACTCAGAGGCAAGCGCCACACACAGACACAGTAACAGGAAGACAGCGGGTTCAGTTACCATGTGGGCGCGCGGATGATCCTCACGTATGCATTCAAACAAGAAAACGTCCCACACATTCACCCACGCCACGAGTGCACGCGTGCACAAACAGACACATACTGTATGGTATGCACAGGCTTGTAAGCGGGATATGTACACACAAACATGAGCAAGCAAACACACACAATAGCTGCTTTCTTTCGCTGGCTGGCACAACAACACAAGCCAGTCTTGATCCTGGTATACTTTGGCCTACATGTTCCAGACACATGCTGCTTACAGGATTATGTCACAGATGAGATGTTGACAGTTCTGTGTAAGGAGTTATTTACAGAATTATAAGATGAAGCCGTCATTATTTATCAAATCTTCACAAAATAGGTTGATTATTATCAATTGAGTACAATTTTTTTTACTCCAACTCGTCTTTATGTTAGTGTTGTGTCTGGTAAAGTTGTACTCACGCTCCCAAAAAGTTGATGAAACTTAAGCAAGTTGGTATTTTAAAAAAAAGGCAAGAAGAGTGCACCAAAAACGCTGCTCATAAGCCTTCAATGCAGCACTGACAACTGCGTCTTAGCATATTGCATCAACTTATGTACATCCAAGTTGATCTGTAAGGACAAAAAGTATCACACTGCCCCGATGAAGACCCCGTCAGAGCAAAACTTCATTTCAAAACCATAACTATTTAAAATTTTCATGTAACTTCACATCATAATATGAACACCCACCTTTAGGGCAAAACAAGGCTCTCTTCCACTGCCTGCCAGCTTTATTTTAGACAGTTGGTACAGTGGCACATAAAGCCAGCCAACTCAGTTTGTTAACAGCTGCTAGCAAAGCACAGAATTCATACAAACACATTAGCTAAATTACGCCAATCTGTCCTTCTCCACACCAAATCAACAATGATGGGTCATCTGAATTGACAGTAGAAATATGTTTTCGACAGATTTGCTTCTCAAACTATTACTGCTTTCTAATGTCCCAGAAAATAAGCTATAATAACCTTGAAGCTAACAGCGGGTGGAGAAGCACTAGAAAGCTAACAAACATTACCCAATTAGCCTTTACCATTGCTTTGACGATAAAGACAGCAGTGGGATTGACTTAACCGACTGAAAATATGTATACCTGTCTGTACTTTTGTAAACTACACTTTGATCATGGCATAAATAACAGGTGAAGGATTCTCTACAAGATAAACACTGCTAATATGGAGCTCTGACAGGGATTTTAATTATATGGATTGCAGTTGCCTAAGACTTGTGGCCTGTTTATGGCTCAGTAGCACTAGAGTAAAAACAAGACGGCAACCTCCTTGCAACTAGGAGAAATCAGCGGTTGCCTGGTTATTACATTGAATTTATTTGCATTTAGTGACCGACTGCAGATAGTTGCGCTGACCAGGTTGAGCATGCAACATCCTCAACCTCTAGGCGACCACTTTTGATTGCAAGGTGATTGCACAGACAGTCGAATTTATATAAATGCAGGCAGATTGCCAACACGTTGCAGTCAATCTGAGTCAGTCAACTTGCAACTCGTCTGCAACGCGTCTCTTTGTGCATTGTTAAGTTGCTTTGACAACAGCACTGCGAGGGGCCGCAGAACTGGTCCCCATCTTCAAAACAACTATTTCAAAGGCAGCAGCATTTCACTCAGTTGGAACAATGTTGGTCACGCTGTGGTCTGCAGCCACTATTTATGTTTATTTTTCTTTGATTTAGGAGGTCAGCTTAATATTCATGGCTTGAAAACAGACGGAAAGTTGACAGGACGACCTGTGCTGCAGGTCTGTGGAGGTTCCAGTATATTTTATGTCTGCTTTTGACCGCAGGGGTTCTGCGACGGTCAAGTGACTAAAAACTATGAGTAAGACAAGCAAAACATCTCCATGTTTGAAGATATCAGCAGCTAATTCAGTGACTACAGTGTTCTTATTAGGGATTAAAATTTTGGCTAAAACTACAAAGATGTGATAGTAAAACAGAAAAATAAAATGAGACTGAAATTTCTTTTTTAAACTACATTTTCAGTGACTGGGCAAATATGAAGGAAACAATTCAGAAGTGATATTGAAGTCTTGATGAGACAAAACGATGCAGGTGTGTATCCATCTACACAAGCACAGATGGTATCTCTGTTATTCTGGCACAGCATTCACTACAGTTTTTCAAACCCGGTGCATGACAACATTGATTCAACATTTAAACATTTGCTAGCTTCAGCCGCTACGTCTGAATAGACGCTACTGTACTGTCGGGAAGCGGGCCTGTATCCCAGTTGGCAAAATGACTATTCCAGACTGTGGGGCTGACGGTAAGGAGCATACAAATGAAAATAGCAGCAGAGAAAGGCGCTTGTCTCTCTCAAGCCAAGCATCTGCTAAGCATTTTAATGGGGATCAATGGAAGGGCAGGGACAGGAGATCGAGGGGTTGATTGGCTGGCCGGCCCGGCGCTCACACAGCCGCCGCTCTCCATACTGCCTGCACTGCTGTTTACAGCCAACACAAGCTGCTGTGACCTGCCTGCGTGCTCTGCACCAGCTGATGTGTATATCTGTGCTCCGTGTGTGTGTGTATTGTAGGGATCACTGTGTGTGTGTGTGTGTGTGTGTGTGAGAGAGAGAGAGAGGGAGTGAGAAGAGATGCATGGAAAAATACACCAGTTTCCTCAAGCTTCTCCAGAAGCTTCCTCTCTTCCCGACTACTCCAGAAGCATTAAGGGCTGCACAGATGGAAGGAGAAAGGAAGCAAGGAGACATTTGTGTAGACGAGTCTTTAACATCTGCATGTGTGTTCCAGCTGTCACACAAATGTACTGTTTGATCTGTTATCATTACCATGCTCTCTCCTCTCCTTCTCCATTCTCTGCTCCTTAGCTTTAATGTTTTCTCTTCTCAACTCTATCCTCACCATATCCTCTCTACACCTTCCCTATCCTCTTTCCCTGTTCCCTTATCTCTTCTCTTCCTGCTGTTCCCTTCTTTTCTATCCTCTTGCACCTTGTTTTCTCTCCTTGGCTATTTTTCCTCCTATCCTCTCCTGCATCACTACCACTCCCTTCTCCCAACCCATCTGTCCACAGTCACATGACCACACTCCTCTGCAGAAGGGTCCCTGCCTTAGGACGGCCACTATTGGCTACAGCCCACTGTGTGGATGTGGCTCGTCCAATTGGGTAAGAGCATCAGCCTGTGGGCGGGGCTATGAGGCAGCATTTTCGCCCGAAGCAGAAAACCACTGACTCTGAATTAATCATAGTAGACAGGAGGAGAGCAAAGCATTGTGGGCCAAGAAGCATCTTTAGATTGTGAGAGTAAAGGACGGACAGAAAGAGAGATGTGGTAAAAAGAGGGGTTGTTGCTGTGGGGAAGATGGGAAAACGGCTGGAGAAAAGGATGGAAAAAATACAAATAAGAGGAAAAAAAGCAAAAGCTTCATGTAGAGCACTGAGACACTATATATATATATATATAAAAACAGAGGCAGAGAAAAAGACAAGACTTTTTTTTTTTTTAATTTAGCAAAGGGTGGGGAAGCAGGTGGGTGGGAGAGAAGTCAGTGTGATAAATGTGAGCCTTTCTGTAACAGTCTGGCAGTAAACAGAGAGTCTGGTGAGTCAGCAGCTTTGTGCCGAGCTGCCACCTGAGTGCGTTTCTCTCTCCTCTCACTCCGCCTCTCTTTAGCCATCCTTGACCCTAACAAGCAATAACCGTGCAGTTACTATTCCTGTCCACGTCCTTTACAGCATTTTCTCCCTTCCCACCGGTCTTAATCGATCTCTGCAGCTGCACTTGCTCAAGCCCTCTCCCTCTCTCTCTCTCTCTTGCTCATTCGTTTCCAGCTTTGTGCAGAAAATGTGGTGAAAATCAGGCATAAATTTTGAGTGTGCTTTCTTTGATCGAAATTTCAGTCACTGTAAATACGGGTGCATCTTCACAAGCCTGATTTCCACTCCTAAATGTGGGTGCTAATGATGCAGACACCCAGAATCGGCTCTTTGCAACAAAATTCTACCTTGACAAAGTTATAAATGGCAAACAAGAAGTTTCACAAATTATGATGGACCAAAACCATTAGCTATCACTGGATGTCTTAGACCACAGTCAAGGACAACATCCCATATTTACAGGCTTCCAGTGGAGACAGCAGGTACCCAGGATCCAGGTGTTTTTGCCCTGCAAAGCTGACAGTGTTTGCAAGTGCAGAAAATGCAAAAAGCTGACAAAAAGCTAAATTGCAATCAGACAGTAGACCTGTTCTTTTGCCTTTAGGAAAGTCCTGAGATTGATGCATTGAGGACATTTTTTCAAAACAGGACCAGTACAGCAACCATTATGCACCATCACCATGCAGGGCTGGACAGTATGTTTACCTGAGACTCGTAGGGCAAGAAGGCGATGTTGATCTCCGTCAGAGTCTTGGTGACTTTGGAAGTGCGGCTCTTAACCAGTTCATTAAAGAGAGGATCGGGGCAGGCTGGAAAATATCAAGGAATGCTTGGCTTTGGTCACATTCAAGTTTGAGTCAACCTACGATCTTTCTTTGACAGCACTTCCTCAAACATATGGAAGAAAACTCATCCTTCATTTAACATGATCCACTATAAATGCAAGCTATTTATGATATAACCACTCAATCTCTTATTATGAAGGTGTCACCTCTGTGCTAAGCTGCAACAGTGCATGCAAAAAAGACATTAAAAAGAAATTCACTACTACAAAACTATGAAAAAGGGGATCTTTCATTATTAGCACAGACAATCGACAGACAATAAGACCTGTGAGGAAACTGGGATTTGGAAATATTTTTAGATCACCAACAAGAGTAGCTTCATACTCATCTACAAAAGAAAATTTTTTTTTAAAAATCATTAAAAATTTATATCCAAAATATCCTTCAGCAGCATCAACTCCTTATCAAATAAAAGGCTGAATATAAAGTGCTTGTGTGTACTCACAGTCAGTGAAGAAAACATGGGCTGCCTTATATTTAGATGAATGAGCATCTTTGAAGTCTGCAATTAGGGTGTGGACAGACTGAAGAAAAAGGCACGGAGAAAATGAGAAAAAAATGTGTATTTCAATCATTACAACACTAAACTGAAGATACAGTGAAGCAAAGACACTCCCAACAGTATGTGTGCTTTGTAATCTGAGCGTCTCTGATCAACATTTTGATAGTCAGTCGTGCTACAAGTGGAGGTTAATGTGGGCGAGTCTCTCCCTTTCAAACCCTCCTCTGCGTTTACATTCTTCAGCTCAAAAAGGCATTTAGACACAGAGGGAAGCGTCAGCACTGGCCTGTGCTTCCTGAGGTGGAGAGCTCTACAACATGCCGGCCTTTGCATGACAGCGAAATTACTATTTTTTTCCTCAAGAAAAATCCATCAATCACTGCTTATCGGGGTCCAGGTTGTGGAGGTAGCAGTCTAAGCAGAGATGCCCAGCTTTCCCTTCACCCAGCCACCTCCTCTAGCTCTTCTGAGGAGACGCCAAGACGTTCCCAAAGCCAGGTGAGAGACAGGATTTCTCCTGGAGAAGGGGCCTCGTCCAAAACACCTCACTTGGGACGCATTCAGTAGCATCCTAATCAAATGCCAGAATCACCTCAACTGGCACCTTTCAATGTAGAGGAGTAACCATTACTCCTAGTGACCGAGCTCCTCACCCTCTCTCTTTCTCATTTAACAAAGTGTACATATGGCAGCTTGTAAGAGAAGGGTTAGGCTTACCTTCTCTGTAGGTGTAATCAGGTAAATGGCCTCCAGGCTGGGCAGAGGCTCTCGTCGCTTGTTGATGTCCTCCACAACTACAGAAGCAGACACGGACAAAAAGAGTTGCAGGAGAAGCAAAATAAAGCCTCACAATGCAAAAAAAAAAATGGTTAAAAGTGGCGAGCTCTTACTGGTGATGCCCTCTGTCATGATGTCGGTCATCTTGCAGCAGGATGACAACATCCGCATGCTCAGCTGGTCCACAATCAGAGCCTAGCAACGCAACAAGGCAGGAACTACTTTTTGTTACTCACATTTCATGTAGCCGACAATAAAACGGTCTCGTTCAAATAAGCCCTTGCAGGCGCTGTGTGTCCTTCATGCACGCAGCGATGACTCAGCTTTATTCACATTCAGGCTTCAAGGCCTTCTGTGTGTCTTAGTTCTTTGGCTTATTAAATATGCACCATTGAAAACATTTGCATTTTCAAAATATACTCAGTTCGGAGATTTCTTCTTAAAATATTCTGTTTAATACATTTTTTACAACTATACAGTAAGGCAGCCCCATAGTTTGAGGTAGTTATTTATTTCACTGCTTTATTCATACTTTACAAAGTGTCCATTCAGTGGGTCGAATGGGACCAGTTCTGGCCCGGAGGCCACATGTTTGCCAACGCTGTTCTTGATAAAGGTATGCTAACCATCTTGTTTGTGGTATGATAACAGAGTGCCGTCCTCTCACCTTCCATTCGCCCTTCTTCTTCACCTTCTTGATAACATCATTCATAATCTCTGTAAAAGAAATAAAGAAAAAGAATCATCAGAAATCTGATGAGCAAAGATGTTTTAAAGCATTTTGTAAACAAGACAGACACACAAACAACACACCTAGTCATGCGCCATTTCTGCACAGCAACCTCATATTCGCCCTCAGATCTGAAGGCCTTCGCTCTGTCATATTCACACAAACACATTCAGCTCTGTAACAGATTGGCAACCTGTCTGTTGTGTACGCTGCCTCTCACCCTATGACAGCTGGGATAGACTCTGCGTGTGTGTGTGTGTGTGTGTGTGTGTGTGTCTGTCTGTCTCAAGGGTACATACGGCTCTATCTTGCAGTATATTGTGTTGAATTTATTGAAAACTATTTTCATTTGTGTTCAAAATTGCTATTTTTCCTTTCACCACATACATATTTCACTGCTACAGCTGCACTTAAGATTTTGACTGTGACTTATTTAGGGTAACAAATATCTTTATGCCACATTGTTTTGGTCATTTCATTTCATACAAACATTATTAAATAACAAGAAACAAAAGCCAATATGGACGCATGTCTTTATGTCCCTCATTATTCCAACTGTGGAGTATGCAGTATGCTCACACTAGAAAAATATGATTAACTCTATGGAGGAATGACCCAAAAATGTTTAAGCCGTGTTCCCCCATTTTAAAGACCCTTGGGATATAAGCACTGTAACACAGACGCCCCCCTTATAGTGGTTAAATTTTCCACTCTTTGAGCAAGCTGGGGCTGAACATCTTTTCAGGATGTGGAGCAACTGAAATATTTCTCACCAAACATGCTGTAGAAAGAGTTCATAGCACCTTAAAGGAAGTTAGTGGTTTCACGGAGAGATTGCTGAGATGTCTCCTGATCAGGGCTGCATGATTGTTTTCAACAATAACTGCATTTATTTAAAACTATTACTCACAGACTTTTAAGGCACTGACAAAAAAGAAGGTGGAGCTGTAGACTTAAAGACGCTATGATTTTTGTTGGGGGTGATCGTGAAGGACAGGATTAGAAAGGAGTCCATCAGAGGGGCATCTCAGGTTGAGCAGTTTAGGGAAAGTTAGGTTGATGGTTTGGACATGTGCAGAGGAGGGATAGTGGATACACTGGACAAAGGATGTTCAATAAGGAGCTTCCAGGCAGGAGGAAAAGAGGAAGACCTCAGAGGAGCTTCATGGATGTAGTGAAGGAGGACATGCAGAGAGTTGGTGTGATAGAGGAGGATGCAAGAAATAGTGTGAGATGGAGGCAAATGATGCACTAAGGTGACTCCTCAAAGGAGCAGCCAAAAGATTAATACAACTCAAAGATTTTTAGATTTATTGAATATTTAATGCACCTTAATTATAATTCAGCTGAAACTAATATTCTGAAGTAAAGGTGCCACAGCCTGGCAGGGAGTGCATCTAGGAAATGGGGTGTACTGAAAGAAAAACCAAGAGCATCACAATAAAACAAAATGTGTCATAATAATGATTTTGTCTTAAATTTCTTGCCTTAATAATCACTGGAGGCCAATGGTTACATTTAAGTTAAATTCAGTTACCACACAGCCCTACTGTAAGTGTCTATTTGCCCAAAGTTACCGTGAGAGGGAGAAACAGAAACAAAATGCTTGTTTTATGAGGGTAAATCGACTCTCTCTTTATAATTTAACATTTTAATAATACAGACCATTTTTATGATAGATAGAAATTATTGTGCAGGTCATTTGGGTCTCTTACACTCTGAGAATCACTGATGTAGAAAACTAAGCCTAAACATTTGAGTTAGCTTGGTTAACTTCATTAAACTGAACTCAATGCAAACAACTGAACCCTGAACCGTTTAATTCTACTCGTTTCAAAATCCAGTAATCAACTCCTACAATAACAAGCAACAGGCGCGTTTTCCCTTCAACAAGGTTACCCATCACAGATCTGTATCAGTGGAATCAATTCTCTCAATGAGGAGCGTCTAAAAGCACAAGGAAAACCCACAAAGGAAAGACAGTTCCATCCACTGCGAGGTTGTGGCGCCGTGTTTGTGCCGCGATACCGATATTGGCTTGATCCGCGTGGCAACCATCTGCCTGCCGTATTAGGATCAATCTATTAGGGGTGAACTGCTGTTGAACATCATGTTGGATCACAGTGAATATAAACTGCTAAGCCCTCCCGGCTCCGGCTAAAACCTCCGGCCACACAGATACTGATGGATTACCACAGATTAAAAAGGGTTTAAGCAAAGGGGATGAAAACAATAAATGGTACGCTCTCCCAAGTCTTTTCAGCAAATATAGGAAGATTGTATGTTGTGCATTAAAAAAAATTTTTAAATTAGCATATGTACTATAACTGAAACAGAGCGTATCCTGAACCTCCTGTGAGTCAGACGAACTGTATCTGACCTCCAGTTGGAAATACAGTCTCACTAAATGAGAGATTCCCTAATTCAGCTTCAGTCCATTTCCAGCATCTCCTTTGTCCTGTTCTGTTAGCCGCAGTCAGCCAAGCAGCATCGCCAGTACAAACCAAAACAACAAAAGCCAAAAAACTGTGACTTTTATACCACCAGAGAGCCGAGGCTGTCACTGTGGAGCTGCTGACAACTCACTGCAAAATGCTCAAAGTAGCAGCTGCAAAATTAAAGTGGGTTTCCTTTGATTCCTGAAAAGTCGACTTGTGTTTCATCCAGCAGGGGCTCCAGGCCACAGGATGAGACATTTTTTTTTTAAATAAAGCAGGACTGAGGATATCCGTGACTCGTCTTCCCTTTTCCTCTGCTGTAGTGAATGTGTTTCCTCTGATTTCTCTGATGAATGAGCTCAGCAGCTCCGGTTATTCAGATATTTTAGTATAAACTAGCATTTTTAACTCTTCTTCTCCCAGCATCCAAATGCTTTTGTCCAGGCGTCTCTTAAACATTAATGATGGCTGAAAACAAAACTATGACTTCAGTGTTTAGCGCATTTCTGTATCAAACCTTCTTGCCACTCATATCCAAAGTGTGCATGTTATTTATTAATGCCATTTGCGCTACTATTTGCTAGAATTCTATTTCACACAATTTCAGAATTTTTTTTTTTAATTTTCCCTTAACTTCATTTTTTTAATCATCTTATTTCATCACTGTGGTAATAAAATTTTGCATTACCTCACATAATAAGGCCTTCAGTATGGGCCTGTGACACTTTTAAATATGCTGTTTTATTGTAGATTATGCTCTTATTTTTATTCTTTATGCTGCTAGTTTTCTGATCTGTTGGTGAGGGGATATAACTATAAACCAGCAAATATTGGCTATGATAATGGCTGATAAATAAAAAATTTTAAATGCAATAAAAAAATGTAAAAAATAAAATAAAATAAAATAAAGACAAGAGAAATGACCTTCAACAATGTTACGCGTGTTGATGTTACATACTTTGTCCACCAGAGGGCTCTCTACAACAACCAGCTGATCCCAGCTGTCTATGGCTGTAGTTACGAAGATAGACTGTATGAAAAAGCTGCACGAAGCTTCCAGCTCCAAAAGGGAAGCCAGTGGAAACGTGTGTTAAACTTGCAGTCTTACTAATGGCCAGCAGGGGGAAACTTCTGGTTTTAAAAAGATATTCTACTATATAGCAGCCTGTGGGAAAATGGTCCCGAGGCTAACCCACTCTGTGATCTCAGTAAACACTTTCCTGGTGAATTTATGGGAACAGTCACAAGTTTTAAGCCCGACTAAACATAAGCCTACCACATTTTATACCAGTACAGACAAAAGGAGGACAAAGTAGTGTTAGCATCACTTTGTGATTGACAAGTTGCTAAACTGTAAGCCTGCTGTGTCAGTTTCTCAGTTTTGCTACTGCCAAGATGGAGACAGCAAAGACGCTCAGGTCACAGTTTCATGACAGGCCTTCGCTAACCAGTTTATGACATCATGATGGCTATGTTCATCTTTTCTATACAAACTATATAAACAGCACAGACATATCCACTCAATGTTTGCATTTTAGCAGCTGAGACGTTTGTTTAGTGGAACCTGAAGTAAGCAGATTTTGGCGAGAGGGTTGAGTGCTGATTCACCAAATAACACTGTGATTAGCGAGCCGTCTCCTTAAAATGCACAGGAGCACACATATCTGCTCATTAATGGCAAGTAATAGGCAAAGAAAGAAAAGTAAAAAGTATAATTTCACTCAGCGTCTTGGATTCTGTATACGACACAGAACATCAAACAATATTATAATATTTATCAGATTATTTCATTAAAAGCAACATTAAAAGGCAACAAGACCACAAACATGTTAACGAGGTAGCCAAGGAAACGCCTGGTAGACACTGACTGGCTCCATGTGCCTGTGTCGAGATTGCATGTCAAAGTTGACGCCCCCAAGTCAAGTATGCAGGTGGATGAGTTAAAAAAATAATAATAATAGTTGACCCCAATGAATTTATCAAGGGGGAAATTATTTTTTTTGTTGCCAGGCTAAACATGATTTTTAATGATGAGGCGTTTAACATGGACATCTTTGAGTACTGGCTCGCTTTTGAATCCAGCCTCAAGTGGCCACTAATAGAAGTGCAGTTGATGCATGTTGGCTTCATTGTTCAGCTTTGAACAACGTTAAAATTTGAGAAAAAAAAAACTTACAAACCAAACAAGAGGCATTTTGTACTGACAAACCAACAGCCCCAACTGTGCAGTTCTCCTCAGGAAAATCAAAGCAGCATGTAAAACCGGAGACAGACTTTTAATTATTTTTGTGAAAGGGAAATAAAATATATTAAGTTACTCCTTCACTTCTCTTTAAATTTGTGTTTTGACCTTCATTAATTCATGTCTGTTTTTAAAGAAAAGTAGTGAAGTTGGTAGGGACTGCAGGAGGCAGCACTTTGACGTCCTGATAAAGGCACAGCACAGGAACACACGGGTCAGAAAGAAGGGAAGGGACCTGAACAAACACACTGCAACAGCTGTGTCAACCAAACAGGCACAGAAAGACACACACACACACACACAGCTCATCTCATATCCAGTTAAACAAAAAATACAACAAAATCATGTCAGAACACAGAAGAAAGTTTGGAATTTCTTTCTCAAACAAGTCAAAAATATAGTTTAGACTATACAGAGTTTAGGAAATATTCAGTAAAGACATGATAAACAAAAAATAGGGTCACAGAGACCCTGAAGTCCTGTGGACATTCATAGTTCCAGTAAGAGGATAGAAAACCCTGGAGCACGATCCTGAAGCCTGGTTTGGGCTCACTGGTATTACTTATAAATGAAGTCAGTGTATCTGTAATTTTGTGTAGATGTTTAATATGTACAAAATTAGCCACATCAAGAAGCTAAATTCAATGATTTTGCTGATTGTGTTGATGTCATTTGCCTCC
>VUQJ01037737.1:0-17671 GCA_015108635.1 Andinoacara biseriatus
CAAAGGTGCACTGAGGGAGGAAAGAGGGAGGCAGAGTCAGGCTTCATGCTGATCAAACAGTGACACATCTGACCGTATGTGTGTGTGTGGTGGGAGTATGTTGTGAGTCCACATGCCAACCTGGAAGGGTTTCTCCCCTGTGTGAACAAGTTGGTGGCGTTTGAGCTTGGAGCTCTCAACAAAGGCCTTGCCGCACTCTGCGCAGACGTGCACGCGGGGACCGTGAGTGTGGAGATGCTTCCTCATGGCTGAGTTATCCCTGAACATCTTTGTGCAGCCCTGAAGGAGAACAGAAGTACAGAAGGTTATTTTGTAGCAAGGTCCAGATTTGGTTTCCTCACTTGCAAATGTAAGTGTAAAGGGTGCTCAGTATTTTCTACACAGGTTTACATTGTAAAACAGAGTGGAGCTGAATATTCTCTCCTGAAGTGATAATGTACTCTTAAAAGCCTCACACTCAAAGAGCAAGCAGCTCACAGAGCAAACAAAGCCCATTTACATTAGCTAACTCAGATAAGGCCTGATTGTTCTAGTGGATACATAAAAATCAATACACCCAAGTGCTTTTAAATAACCTTCAGTGGAATTTCGAATTACACAGAAAGCAGCAATGTACAAGACTTTTAAACCCATCAGGAGCTATGGGCTCAATTCAGCCAAAACAGTGACGAGGAGGGATGACATCAACACTCACTTTATGAGGGCAAGCTATCGTCCGGGGGGCATCGTCCTCTTTGACTTTCCTGGGCTTCATTCTGTAAATTAAAAAAATAAATAAATAAAAAATGCCCAGTTTAGCTCCTGTGATATCTACAGGTCCAGATTTCTGTTTAATGTTAATCAATAATCGAACTGTTACAGCAGATTATTGATTAACTTGATGCTTAAAGGACAGTTAACACAATAAAAAAAAAAAAGACAGACATAATAAAAACAGTAATAATAGCTAATCATCTTGTATCTACATACATATAAACATTGGTACCTTTAAAGTAAAATGCAAGAATTGGGGGGGGGGAGCACTTGACTATGAGATGTTGTTGGTACAATCATGTCATGAAATAAAAAGAAATTTGTCCCAAGGATATACATATAAACACTGCTGCATTTAGTAAAGTTGACCAAAGAGAGGTCCTCGCTTGACCTACTTTCCCCAGTAAACACCCTACACATAATCCAATTGTGCACAACCAATACATGCAAACAAAATAATCACAGGGCACTTATGAGTAATGCCCAACACAGTTTTTAATCCTAATTATATTTTATGACCAAACCCTGACATCTTAAATCTTGGAGAAAAACAAAATAAAAACTCAAGCGTTTTGAAGAGAGCAGCTAAAATTTGCCCTGCGTGTTTTTGACCTTTCAGACTCAGCAGCGGTATTGTGCATATTCATCAGAACTGTGTGGACAGTGTAAACAGGTCTGTTTACGGCTGGGAATGACTGACGCAGGGATCCTGACCCACACGCACACACACTCACCTGGCAAACTCAGCCAGCTGTTTTGGGTCTGAGAGGTCGATGCCCGGGATACCACCAGGGGGCAGCTTCTTCCCTGTCATGTACTCGGAGTAATCCGGAGGGGAGTTCTCCCCGACGATCTGCTCCTCCACCACCGACTCATGGTCAATGTCTTTATTATCATCTAGAAACACATTACAGAGACTGAACCGATAACATATTGGTGTTACCCTGGCTAAAGGTCTCAGGAGGCTGGAAACAACCCACCCCCCGGGGTTATATGAGAAATCAGTGTTGTCTAATTACCCAGGACACACACACACACACACACACACAAGGGGCATTTACCTGCACAAATTTGCCCCCGGTTAATCATAATACTGCTGCCTTTATTTTCCAAAGTGCATTTGATTTTCTTAAAATTGCATGTTTTAAAGGGATGATATAAGACTGAATTTATTTAATGTATGAAATATACCACAAAAAACCCTCTCCCTTATTCAAATGAGATTAAAAAACACAAGATAAGCGTGCAAATAAGGTTCTCATATGCTTAAATGACTCCTACTCCCTACCAGCCAGCAGAGAGCACTAAAAATAGATGACTGCGGTGTGCACTCCAAAAGCATAAGAACAGGTATATTTGCTAAAAGTTAGCCCGTCAAACAGTTATTTCCGTAGTCGGTGTATTATAAACCACGGGCTCAGATAATATGAGCTTTTGTTTGCCTTATGAAAGCTTCTTATTGTGATGATAAATTCCCACCTGCTTAAGATCACTCTGCACCTAGTAATGCAGGCGCAGAGCTGTCTGGTTAACTACCAGCGACGGCAGCCGGAGCTAACTGCTAAATAGCTTACTGGCTAAAATATATAAAAATATAAACTTTCACACAGTAGGCAAAATCTTCGGGCGCTGTAAGAGTTAGCCTTGTGCAGCCACGGCGCCACATTTCGCGGCCTAAATAAACAAGAAATAGCCCAAACCCAGCTGCCTCTCTCACTCCCCCGAGCACAGCCGCCATCTCTGCCTGGCCGCGACTATCGCCATTTTTTCGGGGCCGCCGCCATACTTACTCGTCTCGGGGAATATGGCGGCGCCCAGCAACACCTAAAACATGGCCTCCCTTCAAAACAAAAACATTTCGATATGCTACAGCAGGGTTTTGCATCGACAAGTTGTGCTATATGTCGCTTCTCAAGGAGGTGCGACGGACCACTCCAGGAACTAGTCTGGTGCAGCAGGACAACGCCCTGGTAATGAGGCCTCATGCAACAGCTAACAACGAAGCTGTTAGACACAGCTAGGCTAAGGTTACTTACCCGATGCCCACATTGTAACAGAAAATTCCCCCTCCAGTGTCTTTATTTGCACCTGCTTCTGTTCCCATTTTCTTCCGCCAGACTCAGCGCCGCTTAAATAGCTCTTTTTACCCGCTTTCTTCCCACCGGTGCCGCCTCCCCGTTTCACTCGACCCACCGAGCTCTTCCCAGCCACAGTCACCAAAGTCTGTTCGATATACTCGTCCTCCACCCCTGGAGCCGGCACCGGGATGAGGATCTGGTCCTCGAACCCTCCGCCGCCGTCCGTATGCAGGTCCGAGTCATCCCCACCGACCACCTCCTCCCGGGTCTGAACCAGGATCACCTCCTGGTGGTGGTGGATCGAGCTGGGGTCGTCCGTGACCAGCGGCTGGAGCGCGATCATGGGCTGCCCGTCGTCGTCGTCGTCGTCATCCCCACCGACCACCGTGGTCTCGATAGTTTCCACCGGTATCGTCTCCACCTCTATCTCGTGGAGCTCCACGATCTCGGCCGGCATCTCCGAGCCGTCTGTCTCAATGTACAGCGTATCTCCGGATGCCATGTTGAAGTTCGCCAGCTTGTCTCTCTCATTCACGCCGTGTTGTGCTCCTTTTAGGACCTCACAAACACACTCGCACACCCCCTGCGCTGCTCCTGCCGCTGTCTCTGCTCCCTCTTCGATAACAACTCTCTTCACTCCGTCCCACGCCAGTTCTCGTCGCCACTATCCTCTGTCATACCGAAACATCGCGAGACTTCAGTGAACCCAGCGATAACAGCTGCTAGAAAGACTGAGGGGGTTCCCAAAGTTTGTAATCATGAGGTTATACACAGTTTTTGGTTTAGTTATGCAGACGGAGGGTGAAATTTAATACCATCACCTTCATAAAAACACCAAACAAATAACAAACATTCTTCTGATTAGAATTTGTGGTTGTGGAAAATTACATCATAATCAATGGAGTGATCACAAGACGAGAGTAACTGGCTGCAGACCAGATCCAAGTATTTTATTTTAGGAACTAGAACTGCAACTATTTGTGATTTAATCACCTGATTTAGTCAGCATTTTTATTTAATCAGTTGATAGTTCTGTTTAAAATATAGCAAATCACTGCATAGAGTGAGTAGATCCTAAATTTAACATCAAAAAGACAAAAACAAGAAGAAGAAAAAGAACCCGTTTTGAATATGAAATTAAAAAGAATACTTTTGATATTTTATAAAAAATATATGCTGGATTGACTTTGTTGATTAAAATTATATTATTATTTCTGGTTTTAACTTTACCAGAAAAAATATGAGACATAGTTTAAAAAAAACAAAATTTTACACACACACACACACACACACACACACACCTTTTAGGATATATTTGGATTTTCAGCTCTATAACCCTTGACCTCAGACCAGGCAACATTTTTCCACTCATCCCTCAGTTTCCTGTTCTGTTGCTGTAGCTCATCTGCTTCAACATACTGTGCATTAAGACAAGCTTTTCTCCGCACCTTGCTTGTAAGGAGAGATTATTACTGTTGCCTTCCTATCACCTTGAAACAGTCTGGCATTCTCCACTGACATCAATGAGCCATTTTTATTCAAAGAACTTGCATTCACTGGATATTTTTTCTTTTTCAGACCATTCTCTAAACCCTAGAGATGGTTTTCCAGAAAAATCCCAGTAGATCAGCAGTTCCTGAAATACTGAGACCAGTCGCTGTGGCACCATCAACCATGTCACGTTCAAAGTACCTTAAATCACCTCTCTTCCCCATTCTGATGCTTGCTGTGAGCTTCAGCAATTGCTTCTCTCTTTTTGAGTTTATGTATACTAGTTCTACTCAACCTGCCAAACATACAGTAGTATAAACACATAGAACTGTAGAAATAATTACACAGCTTGCAATTTTCTATTTTTTTCTATGAAAAATTAAAATAGAATCTTCATATACTGATAGCACTAACATTGTTTTATTTAAATTATAACTAATGCTTTATTTTGTAAATGTGGCCTTAAAGGAATGCATCACACTCAATAGTTGAATTGTGAATTGGTCTTATTATCAAATAATATGTAAAAATTGTATCACAATAATTATTTGAAATCTTTTGAGCAGATATTTCTGCAAGGCCATTTATTACAATAGCAGTCTGGACTGTGTGCAACACTTTAAAAACACAATAAGGCTGCACAGAAACAGCTCAGATGTTTCACACTTGTCTGTGCTGCAGCAGCTGTAATTTATGGCACCTGTTCAGCAACTACAGATTTCTGTGTTGCAGAGAAAAAAAAAACACACACAAGAAACACAAAAAGGAAAGAGACTACCTCATTTATCCAAGACGTGTTTCACAGTTTATTTTGATTCATTTAAAACTTTTTTTGTTGTTGTTGTTCTCAAACCAGGAAGCACTTTGTCATAAAAGGAGAGAGAAAAAAATGAACAATATTTCACCATATCCTTGCAGCCAATAAACATTTTATTAACAACATGATCACAAATACTCTGGTGATTTTTTTTTTTTAGTTCATAAGTTTGCAATATCCAAAGTTTGGGTTTACTCTAACCTCAGTTTCAGGTAAAAGTCTGTTTTTTTTTCTGCCATGGTTCAACACATAAATGTCCTGGCAAAAAGGCTAAAAAAATTAAAACAAAAAAACAAAAAAAACAAAACATTTCAGGTAAAGTGATGAGTTCGCAAATATATCTCAAAAAAAAGAAAAAAAAAGAACCAAAACCAAAATGAAAACAACCAATATAAAATATAAAAGTGAGATAAAATGATGTGCAATATCTACGTTATCGTTACCATCATATTCTCATTATTATTTCCTCATTATTACCATTGCACCTACAACCCTACTACTATTACTCATACTGACATTACACTGACAATCATAAGAATGATGGTAACAATAATGGAAATGATAGCAATAATTTCTTAAAGTTTTAAACAAAAGCAAAACAAATAAAATCATATGATCACTTTTCTTTTGGGCCAAAGACAGAGGGGAGAACTGGGCTAACGAACAGACAAAGAAATGAGAGCAATCAAGTGTGAGAGTGCACCCCAGTCACATCTTTCTCTCAGAAACAAACAAGTCAAATGTTACACAGACACGTCTGAGGTGTTACAGCAACGTTTGCCACATTGCTTCAACACCGCAGCTCAACGGGATGAGTAGATGTCACAGTTTGGGCCTCCCTTCCTGGCTCCTTCTCCTCCTCCTCCTTCCCTTCTTCAGGGCCCCAGCAGCAGCTGCAGGAGCAATGGTTTGAAAAAGGTGTCTCACGTCTGGGGGGTCGCTCGGAAAGATTATGTTGTGCTAACTCGACTGAGTTCATGTCTAATGGCTGCATGGAGAGAGAATTTGTGAAAGAAAGTTCAATTATTAGTACGGGCTAAATTGATGGCTTAATCACACTACTGTGTTTGTGACTTTCTCTCCACCTCCCTGCATTCATGTTTTAGCGCTGCTGGCAAACAAAGTAAAACACAAAATAAACAAAACTAATGATTATGTTTAGAAATAAATTTAGAAATTTATATCCATTTTCAATTTGTACAAAATACAGAAATATAGCTGACTCTTGGTGAACAATGTAACAATTATTGGCATAAAGTTAAATAGATTAGCATATAATAATAATAATAATAATAATAATAATAATAATAATAATAATAATGACTTACAGTAGAAGAACTAAAGATATTCATCTTTGTTCCGTTAACACATTCAAATCCTGCTCTTATAGGCTTTGATGCTTCATATATCCTTTTTTAGTTTTCTGGAAATCTAGTGCAACCTAGTGGTTACAAACGTACATAACTCCCACAGTCATACTCATTAACATGAATTAAGAGAGTGAAAATTATCGTCACTGTCCCCTCCTTAGTGTGTCAAGAAAAAAAATTAAAATAAACCTACCATCGATGATTTCATCCTTCACTTTGTGCAATTCACGAAACACCTCTTCCAAGATCTCCTATCAAAGCGCAAACAGATAACCCATAAAACACACTTGTTTCCTTGTTTTACATTAAAAACCTCTTCTCACAGGAAATAAAGAATCAGAACAAAAAGTTGACTGCTTTGCCATTCAAATGAGCTTTTGGAACTTTTTAAAAAATTTTTTTTAAATGGGTTAAAATAAATTCAGTCCCTATTTTGCTTTCTTTACCTGTTTCATTCTATCGAGGTCTAATGAGTCTGTGTCGCCACCACTCCCCGCAGGTCGTGCCCTGCACAATAGAAAATAATTCTCTGTTACACTAGACATTATTATATTGCTTCATAGTGACAAGCTTCCCGTTCTCACCTCGAAGCCATTGCCCTGTCTGCAGAGTTAGCTCGGTCCCAGGGCTTCTTTGCGCCATCTAGATGATAAAGGAAGAGGAAGCGGTGATGTGGTGATAATGTGGGAACAAAAGGAGGAATGTGGCTTGGAAAAACAAGAAAAAAAGTAGTCATATATGCATTTATGGATTTATAAATGCTCTGACATCCCATTTGTTATCAGGAGTTATAAAAACTTGTAGCACTTCTGCTATCATGTAAAATTGTGATACCACGCCTAAAAATAGCACTGTGGTCAAAATATGACAATAATGTGATGGTGAACACGCTGTAATGATTTATTATTAAAACACATTTTTCTGTGTTTTAAAGATGGTTTGTCGTTTTCCCACCTGTGGCGTTCTGCCCACTCCGAGTGCTGGGTGACGGACAATTTGGGTCATCCTAGAGAAGCAAAGGGAAATCAGTAAGCATCACTTACAATACTACAAATGCAATTGCTCTTGTTATGGACCCAGCATTCTTATTCTGCAAATATCAGTCTCACCTGTGTTAAACCAGGGTAATCTGATTCCCTCCTGACTAATAACTACCACTGAGCTTTTATCATAATTTCTCAATGTTTCCGTCACAAGGCAAATAACAATGATTATTGTCATGCTTATGTAATCAACATCAAAAATATCCTGATTCCTGCCAAAACCATTACCCTCATTATCACCGTAAATCACAGAGCAGCTTCATAAACTGCGAACCATCGCTGTTTTCCATGCACTCACATTTTGGCTGTCCTCGGGCTTCTCTGAAGCTGCTTTCCTTCTGGAGGAAAGAAGAAGCCTCAAATAAGAAAAAGGAATTTCCTCTAAATTCACGAATGTCGATCCTGAACTAAACACCGATTAAAGATTTCAGTAGCCAGTTGCATCTAGTCTAGCCACAGGATGTGAGTGAAAATGACTGTCGGCGTGCATTGCTCTGACCTTCGTGCCAACAGAGCATTCATCTCCTCCATCAGTCCTCCACTCCCTCCACTTGTTCGGTTGGCTTCGTTTTTGGCTCCTGAAGAGCTGTCTTCAGGCTGACAAAAGGAGAGGAAAGAAGAGGAAAGTTGGCAACTATGCGTTACTCTGTGCTGTGTGCAAATACTAAACTTTTTAAGTATGTCAGTCACGTTCAAAGGAGATAATCCAGCTATATCCTGCACGGCTTAGAGAAATTTCATCAAAAGATCAAAGCCACAAACTAACAACAAACTATTGCCTCACTCTTTGAACACGGCGCAGTTTGGCTCCGGCGATCATCGCTGCGAGACCCGTCGGTGCGGGGGGCTCATCCCCGTGGCTCCCTCCACCTAAGGGCAGTGGAGGAGGGAGAGGAGGTTGTGGTGCCCCTGCTGATGGTGGTGGAGGGCCTGGTGGTGGTGGAGGAGGAGGTGGGCCGCCCATGTTCATTGGTGGAGGTACTACTGGTGGGGCAACGGAGAGCACAGCAGGATGGCCTTGGAAAGGAGAACCTTGAAGAAAAGTGCAACACTTGAATAAAAGTCGGTCACTTTATGTAATATTTATCCACACTTATAAAATACATGCATGGGTTCAGATGCACTGAGGTGATGATGCAAACTATTTTTAGTTTGAATAAAAGAACTTCTTTTAGCAGCTAAACTTCAGTTGACCTGTGCATTTCCTGTGAGTACCTGAGTTGGAAGACCGTCGCTCCCGCTCCATGTGCGCCTGCATTTGCTGCTGCTGCTCCATCATTTGCCTGAAGGGGACAGGAAGGATCACAGCTGCCTGCTTAATATCAAAAATGTCTTATCCCAAAATCTGACAATTTACCAGCCTGCAGAAAGAGTTCAGCCAACCATCCCACAGTCACAGCCACAGAAAAGTCTGCTTGCGTTAAAGATGCACAGGGAACATCATAAGAGTTCAATTTCAAATGCTCCAAGTGCTCGATACAATATTCACCAGCTATAGTAATGACAAAAGCTCCACACATGTCCTTTTTGGCTTTTTTAATCATTGTTTGCATCAAGTTATTTTCTGCTTTGGCTGCTGGGTTTTGTCCCTGCGCTTGGAATTCTTATACAACATTAGGATTCTGGGATGGGATTCATTATCGTTCCTAGTTTTTGTATCCTCATTTACATAATGGCCATTTTTTGGTTGGTTTCTTTATGATTATATTAAAAGTTCTCATTTTCGTCTTTAAGGATCCTCGGTGTATAGTTATTGCTAGTTTTTAGTTTCTGTTAGTGTTTAGAGTTCGTTGTTTATATCTGATTTCTTGTATTTTGGTTTATTTCCCTAACCTCCCCCCAATATTCCCTCTGTGTCAGTTTGCTGTATGTGTGAGTGAAGCTCGGCTCTCCTCCCACTCATGAAGAGAGCTATGTTTAGTCAAAGGAATTCCTCTTTGAATTTGTTACTTTGTGTCTCTTTTACTTCTTGTGTGTAATTACCTGGATTAGTTCCAGCTGTGTCTCGTTACCCTGCTGTGTTCACTTCCCATGATTACCTCATGTGTGTATAAATAGTCTTGCCCTTCTTTTTAGTGTGCTGTCTGTGTTTCCTTTGTTGCGGATTGACTTATTTGCTGCCTTTTGGGTTTTCTGCATTGCTGAATAAAATGTTTTTGTTTATTAAATTTGCCTCTGGAGTCTGCATTTGAACCTTCAATCTGCTAAACCGTAACATTTAAGCAGGAGTTTACAGTTGCGATATGATGTTAGGAAAGCACTTCCTATACTTCCTATGAAATCACCATCCATTAACCAACCAACTCTGTGCACAGGAAGTAGGAGGGTCTGAAGTTTTTTAAAAAAAAGTGTCTGAAGTCTTTCCCTGATGAGTGTCAGTAATAAATAAATATTCCTAGATACAACTTTATTCCTTGATTTGGAAATCTGCATTTTGCTTGTTCTCTTTCCTGGCTTTTAATAAGCTAAACCTTATTAATATCATAGATCTTATCCAGTGTTATCCAAAACCACTTAAAGCACCTACACAGTCAAACAGAGCTTTAATACTGAACTATTCTACAATGCTTTTATCCACACACTCACTCACTTGTCTGCAGCAGCTTTATTACGTTCAGTCTCTTCATGTTTTTGTAAAATTATTATTTTATCTTCCTTTGTCAAATCAGCCGCTCTGCTGTCAGTACACTTATCCATGCTTCTGATTGGTCAGATGCCAGCAGTGTTATCCCTTTCATGTGAACGCGCAGGGGAAACTTATTGAGTTTATGTGATTGCCACCGTTACGGTCAGCACATGCAGATAACGTAAAGGTGCACTGGGAATGGTAAACTCACTTCATAAGGCTTGGCCCACATGGGAGCTTTGTCCGTGCATACCTAATACATGGGAAAGGACGTATTTGAAGCACGCTTAGTTGGAAGTTGCAAGAGTCACTGCTAAAATTGCTGTTGTTTAGTATCAACTCTAATGAGACCACGGGACAAAACAGCATTTAAGCTCTGGCAGATGATGAGCTTTTCTCGCATGCTGCCACTATAAAGCCTCCTTTAAGTGTCTCAGAGATTGAAGTCACTGTAAATTTCCAAACATAGCAACACTTTACAATAAAGGACACAAAAACGTGCTTGCTTACAAAAAAAAATGAAAGAGGAACAAGCTGAGAACTACCTGATTTCACGAGTACTTCCCTATTAAATTAATTACTCAGCAGTTCCCTGAGGAACACCTAGGTAACTACTAAATATTGAGGTAATGGTGAGGTAATTAGGAACTTCTGAGTACTACTTAATATGGTAATTCATTTTACAAGAGGGAACACCATTCAGGCTTTGTATCAGTTATTCAGGAACGATCCATGAAGAGAGCGGGAAGCGATATTAGATTTGCAGATAATTATAAACTAATTATTACCTAATGATTCACAAGTATCTTCCAGCTGGTTCTTAAATAATCATCTACGGCACAGCTCTTGATTAGGGGTTATTATGAAGGTACTGAAGAAATGATCAGATCATTCCTGATTTGTTTTTGACTTGCTCTTTAGTAACTAAGCAGGTTTTTGTGTCCTATATTGTAAAGTGTGACCACCTCTTTCTCCTCCATCTCCATCTCTGTCTATCCTTGACAAATCCCTCCCATATCTCCTCTCATCTCTGTCTTTGATTTGAGAAGCATATGTGTGCCATGACTCAGGAGAGAGACAGGAGACAGCTCGAGGAGAGGAAGTGGAATTTTCCAGCTGTGCGTTGGACAGGAGAAGCGCTGAGGCAGCAACCTATCTGATGTGACAGCAGCAGACACAGCAGGAGCAGAGCTGCTCAGCAAACACCGCTTCGCCACCACTGGAGATGGTTCACTCAAATTAATTTGCATCCGCTGACCAACATGCACGCGCAAATGCACACAATCGCCCCTCACAATCACATCGATAATCCTTTGTGCCAGAGAAACAGTTTAGTCAACACGGGATCAGACAGATCCATAATTCCCTTCATATTTGTTCTCTTAAGCACTGGCATTTGGCATTTAGATGAACCAACAGGCAGAGCAGAAAGAAGTTTAAAAACAGCAACAAAGACCTCGTTGTGTCCGAGCCTCTCTCTGAAGTGGAGAGGGGAACAGCAGGCGCAGTGGAGGAAATGCAAGCCGTGCAGTGTAAACCACGCAAATGGCTCTAAATGTCATTTTCTAATACTGCTCATCCACTCTGGATTCTTTAATCTGCTGCTAAGATTTAGAAAAAGGGGACTGCTTGTGTTTTAGCCATTATTATAAAGCACTCGGTCTTTATCTCCCACTGGGAGGTAGTCCTTTGAGGGATACAGAGGATATTTAGAGGAGGGGAGGGCTGAGTTGTGCTTGAGTTCGTCAGGCACAAAAAACTGCCTTTACGACCCTCATCCTCAGCACTGTTCATATCTGAAAACAAGTCACCAATTCAAGCAGTCTACAGCTCTAAATAGAGAGAAGAATCTATAATCTTACACTAAAAATCTTCTTACAGACAATCAAACGGTTTATGCTGCAAGAGATAAGCCAAATTTAAAAAAAGTGATGGCAATTATCTCTGTCCAATCAATATTTAGCAATGTTTCTGATGACTGCTGTGGAGTTGTTTGCTGACCAAATCTGACCAAACCACACGCTTTTTTTTTTTTAATGGTGCCTGAATTTAGTTATGACTATTTATAACTAATAAAATTACTAAACTAAACAAATAAATCATACCTTGCTCTCTGAGCTTCTATCTCATCTGAAGTTGGTCCATTCTGGACTTGGCGCTGGAGAGCTGGACCTAAAGATACAAATGAAAGCAGAAAGAAAGAAAAAGACACAGATAAAGTGAAGTTGACCTTAATATTTCATTACCAGCACTATTATGGCCAATTACAATTAGTGCCAGTCAAGATAATTAACTATAAATTCACAGGGAATTAGACAACAGTTGATCATTATGTCCTCTCTTTTCCATAATGAGTAATGTGCAGTGAAAAGCATATTAATCCCCGGCTCTACGTAAATGAGCCTAAACTGATTCATGCGCTTTTATTGTTGAAGGCGAGCAGAAGAACTCTGGCTCTGTCCTGCTGTAACACTGCGCTCGTCTGTTTGCCCCTGCGCTCTATTAGAGACAAGTCATTTGATTCGTAATGCTGCAGCGAGGCGACATCTGAGAGCAGCCTTCTCTTAAATTTTTAAATTCACAGAAATGTCAATATGAGCACAAACACGTGCAAGCCCGTAAACAAATGTCAGCCAGACTCCAGTGAGCATCGCTCTGTAATGAAATGCAACTTGCCGATGGGTTACGGAAACGAGAAACAGAGCGGCTGAGCGAAGCCTGGAGAGTGTCTGAGCTGCTCTTTCTAAACAGTTGAACCTAAATTGGAAACAGTGGAGACTCTGTCATCTGTGGTGACAAACTCAGTGAAAACAAACTGCAGCTTCTGCAGCATCTGCTTTGGAGGGCAAAAAGGTTGAACAGACAAATCTGCCCCCCCCCCTTTTTTTTTCTTTAGTTGAAACCAGCTTCAAATCAAAGGAGACGAGGCTCCCAATCAAATATATGTGAGTCTCACTATTGTCTTCACATGAGCTACAAGGCATTTGCAATGTAATCCCTTTACCACCATAAGCGAGATCTGCAGATAGAGCCAGATAGGAAATGCAATTAATTTAACACATGATAAGAGGAGCGAAAGAGGACTTTAACTTGGGGTTCACAATCAAATCAAAGTGAATCATCAGCTTTCAATGAAAAATGCTCTCATGACTGAATTCCTCTTGAATGACATTAAATGTAATTTTCCCTCCCATGAACAACTTCAGAGGACAGAGTGAGAATTTATGCTCACGTTTTAAAGGGGACATGTCATGCAAAATCCACTTTTTTTGTGTGTACTTTCAGTGTCTAGGAGTGCAGAAATTTTTTATTTATTCTCTCCTGGTGCTGCGTAGGCACAGAAATTGTCCTTCTTTTGGATTTGTTTCCACAGACTGTGTCCCCTTTTGTCTAATGAAAGGTGTCCCTCACATAACAGTTTGACTGCTCTACGCAGTCAGGCTGTTTTCAGGGTCAGTGCTCACTGCTGATACTCTCTGATGCTTACATCTCTAATGGAAAAGACTCTGACTGATGGTGCTAATGGCTGTCATTGATCAGGTAACAGAAACCCAAAAATAACGCGACGGCAAAAGACCTGACTCATGCCTACTATCAGATACCCCATCCAACACACACGAGTGATGTTTGACCTGCAAATAAATAATAGCTTTGTTTGATTTGACTAAAGAAATAAGGCTGCTTACAGTATGTTTCTTTCATATCTGCTATGAGGTTGCCTTTCACAGTAGTTTATATGGGTAAGCCTAAAATATCTATCTTTAACTCCAACTTTGTAATCGTAATAAGCACCTTCAGGGGACTAAGATGCACCTTTGAGCCAAATTTGGTTGCTCAACTCCTGATCGTGTGGGAGGAGCTGGCAGACAATGAAACACACACACAGCCAGAGGTTGAGTGTAGTAATGTAACGTGCTGACAGTAATAAAAGAGAAAAGCAGAAGGCCCTCATTTCTGAGAAACCATGTTGATTTCAGAATGTAGTGTATAGAAAAATGACCCCATCAATGGTCAGTGATTCTTTACAAGCTTCTCTTCCAGGGTGCAGCCCTGCCTGCCCCCAAGTTCAAAATTTCACCTGTAAATGAAGCCGAACACGATCTGTAGCTGTCGGCAGGTTTCCTCGGGCAACAGAAATAGTGGACTTTGGGACACAGAAAAAAGAATCCGGTTGTTGGAGGACGCAAAGAGAGATTTGAGGGTTTAAAAGAGATGTTTAACTGGCTTTATTTCTATTAGATGAGTAGATTACAAATCCTGCCAAGTTATTAACACAAAAGCTGCTCTGCGTGTTGGAAAAAGGCCACTCACTACCTTTGAGAGTCGCACTGCTTTAACTGGTAAAAAGGCACCAACGGATGATACATTTGAGTTAATTTATTTGGCTGATGACTCCTGACTGACTTTGCCCATTACTTGATTATAATTATGCAATAAAAGACATCATCACACAAACTGCAAACACAAACTCAGAATCGTCATGCAGAGGCGCACACAGAGTTTTACTATTGTACCTACATGACATACTGAAGAAGAGAAACCGGCTGCAGCAAATACAGAGGCACTGACAGACCCACTCCCTCCTAACCATCTCTTGCCTTCAGCTCTTCCTCTTTCTTTTCTTCTCCATCCATCATCTCCCTCTCTCTCCCACTCTCTCTCTCTCTCCTCACCTGCCTGCCCTTCTCTTCTCCTCCTATCCTGCCTCAGCAACAGTATCATTTGTCATCTTCCTGAAACCAACACCACGAGCGGCAGCAGCACAGCGAGAATATCTGCTTAATGTTTCAAAAGGTTGACTTTGTCTCTAGGCTACACAGCCTAATTCTACTTAGCCACACAAATATTATCCACGTGCATCCCAGGGTTGCTCAGTGAGCTGCCTCACTATAAAAGTAGATGTGTTTGCACTGCGCAGGTGGAAGCTGACCTGGCTGGCGCTTTCAAATAAAAGATTCAAAGTAGCTAAAGTTTATTCTTTTGTCAGCTGGTGTCTGAGTGTCACGTGACAAGGTGGAACCCTGTGGTGAGCTTTTGTGTCAGCTACTATTAATAATCTCAGTCTATAAACAGCTTCTTTGAGTAGTCCACAGATCATTAGCTCTGTAAAATATAATAAAAGAGATCTAAGGAAATAAATACTGTATGTTCATTACAGATAAAAACAAACAAACAAACATAGGGCCTACTTTAACATATTGAAGTAGGCGCTGCTTACAGCAGGGGACAGGTTGCATCTTTCTGTAAAACCCAGAGTGAAAATAATCCCGGAAATCATCAAACTGCTCTTCCATACATTTCTTTTGATCTCCTCATTGGTTATATCTATTACAACATGCAATATTTCCTCTCTAGCTCAAAGTGAAAGCAACTTTGAGGACTAAAGGTCAGGTTTTGACTGCCTCACCACTAGAGGGTGTTGGCACAAGCTGTTCAGACAGTAAGAAACACCCATGTTCTGATTTTAGCTTCACAGAGTGTGAAGGAGTCTTATGTAATCAGCTGGAGAACATGGATACGCACAAATCAGGTTCTCTGCCATGTAGAGAAATAAAAATGGGATCCAACACACCGACATGAACTCATTTCCTCTTTCTCACCCTTGATCCGCACACTTGTGCGTAAACACAAAAGTCGGTATGTGCGTATTTTCTGCAGCGTCGTGTGCTGTACTGCACACAGACTGCGTCTCTCCGCGCAGCCCGTGTCACTGCTATATTGCTCTGAGATGCTATCAGTCTCTCTATCTGTCAGATGTGCGCATCCTTCCCTGGCGTGTTTGCGCACTTGTGTTTGGCTGCTGTCACTCGAGCCTCTTTGTTCCCCATCCCATGTTATTAGGCAGATGAAAAGATCTGCTCTCTAGCACGGGGCCCGAGGGACATCTTCTCAATGACTCACTCTAATTAAGAGGCTGGAGGGGACTGCAGGGGGAGACACACTGCTGCTGCTGCTGCTGGAGTAATAACTGGCAAGCTGTGACAGTCACTCTGCCTCTCATTCGCTCCCAGTTTACATTTGTCTGTCTCTCTTTCACAAACACATATACACAGAGCTCAAGAGGATGAGACTGTCTGTCTTGCATGTATGCTCACCGCTGAAGTCTTTAAATAGACCTTTTTCACAGCAGACGTTTTGGCTTACAGCAGGAAAAACACAGATGGAGCCAATAACACTGACGGCAGCTCTGTTTCCACTGATGTGTCCCAGGAAGCCAGGGCAGGAATCGCAATGTGATGCAGTCTTAAAATGAAGTAATTACATTTGTGTCTGTCTACATGTCAAAGAGCTCTATCTTTGATCCATAACACATTAAAGAATTTAAGCAGTCTTATGGCTGCACCCTGAGAGAAGTAATTTCATGGCAGATTGATGTGATGATATCAGAGTCTCTGTTGCTCCATAGAAGACATGGGCAGGAATTATGGACCCAATACACTTGTTTTGTTGAAGTAAAATGCCCCATCAAATACACCGCACGTGCTAGCCTCCAATTAAAATTTAGTACCTTCAACACCCACCAATGAAGCACAGTACTTTGCAAAATATGCAAGGAAATGTGCTCCTGCTTAGCGTGCTCACCACTCGAGGCAAAAACACACAACCAGGCTATGAAAGAGGAGATACTAGCAGCTGATGATGTGCAACCCAAATGAAAGCAAATGACTGCACACGACAGGAAGAGCAAACAATGAATGTAAATTACTGATGCAGTTAAATGGTACAGTAGAGAAACAGATATTTAAGCAGCTGGTTAAAAAGCTTGACTCACAACATCCCAAGTAGAAAATATTTTATTATATGGCAATATTGTGCAGGCTTGTGAAGCTACGAGGTTAACTTTAAATATTATTATTGTTGAAGTGCTAAGGAGTTACAATTTTGCTTAAAATTTCCAGGGAAAACACTACTTAGGCTACTTTTGTGCTTATATTTGGCACCTTATTTCAATAGATTCACACTTCAAATTGGGAAGGGTGTCATCAGTGACAGCAACTTGGAAAAGAAGGATTGAAAATGTCCTTTACTTACCCTTATAAATGCTGCAAGCATCAATAAAACATTAAAAAAAATCTACATTGTCCGAAATATTGCAAAGTTTCTTAAAATATCATTTGGTGGTACATTATATCACCCACGCGTACCAGCTATGAGTAGTTTTCAGCAGTTGAGGAGCCCATTTGTTCAGGGCTACACTCTATATTTTACTGCATTTTTCTGGATACTGATTTGCACCATACTAACATCAACAATGCAAGTGTGTGGTTATCATCTCTGCAGGGATTCAGGGAGGTCTCCCTTTTTTTTTTTACTTTTAGGATTCAGGAAATCTCACGTGCCTCAGTATTTTATCTATTTCTTATTTGAAGATAACAAATAGTCCCTAACACACATTATAGTTATTTTTCTAGGCAGTGTGTGTGTGTGTGTGTGTGTGTGTGTGTGTGTGTGTGTGTGTGTGTATGTGTGTGTGTGTGTTTGGTGTGGGTAGA
>VUQJ01037737.1:17691-28361 GCA_015108635.1 Andinoacara biseriatus
TTAGTGCGTGTGTGTGTGTGTGTGTGTGTGTGTGTGTGTGTGTGTGTGTGTGTATGTGTTAGTGTGTGTTGCATTGTGGGAAAACACACCTCCATCCTGAGCACTGAGGACATTGAGGGCAAAGAGCATAGCGTTGGAGAAGGTGGTGGCCTCCTCCTTGCTGGCGAAGTTAAGGCCATAGACCTGCCTGGCGTCCCTCCACTGGTGGAAGGTTGGGGTGGCCTGGTTGTACTTGAGGCCCTTCACTATTGAGTAGTTGATGACCACCTTAGAGACGAGGAGAATACAGAGGAGAAAGGCAGAGCTGTACATCACTAAAGTAAACACTGTTTTTACTGCGCAGTTCTTTTTTCAAGCACATTTTTCCTTTTTTTGATCTGAAAGATGGTATATATTCGCAGATGGCAGCGTGCGCATATAAATACAACACAACCATAACTCTTATGGTTTTGCTGGCAGATGAAGACTTTTAATTGCCAGCGAATAGATTGCTGTGTGTTTGAAAGGATTTGTGGATTTTGAATGAGCTGTGTTTTGTCACGAGTCCCGCTGTAAAGATAAAACATTTTTGTGACAGTGTTTTTGAGCAGTACAACTTGTAATAGCCTTGGTATTTCTCACTTTTATGTTGCTTGCTATCATGAGCTGTAACTTAGAAGTAGCACAGTTGTTAAAAATATACAGTCCATCATATCCATGAAGCCAGATGAGACACAACAATAAGTTAAACTGCAGGAAAGTCTTAAAGACATAAAGGCCTGGGTGACCTCTAATTTCCTGCCTCTAAATTCAGATAAAACTGAATTTATTTGACTCGGCACTACAAACCTTAGAAAAATGGTGTCCAACCAGATACCTGGATGGATGGCATTACCTTGGCCTCCAGATTAGATTAGCTTCAACTTTATTAATCTTTTTAGTAAGATTCCGTCAGGGAAATTAAAGTTCCAGTAGCAGCTTTTACAGATAAAATAGGCACACAAACACAACAGAAGTTAGAAATAAACAAATGTATGAATAATTAAATAATTAAACAACAAGACAGAAGGGTAGCTATAAAATCTCTGTGAGCAATCTTGGAGTAATTTTTGACCAGGATATGTCCTTCAGTCACATATTAAACAAATATGTAGGACTGCTTTTTTGCATTTGTGCAATATTTATAAAATTATAGACATTCTGTTTCAGAGTGATGCTGAAAAGTTAATTCATGCATTTATTACTTCTAGGATGGACTGATGTAATTATTATCAGGCTGTCCTAAAAGCTCCCTGAAAATCCTTCAGCTAGAGTACTGACAGGAACTAGAAAGAGAGAGCAGATTTCTCCCATACTGTAGAAGAGTAGAATGGGACGCAGAGCCTTCAGCTTTTCAGGCCCCTTTTCTGTGGAACCAGCTCCCAGTTTGGATTCAGGAGACAGACACCCTCTCTATTTTTAAAATTAGGCTTAAAACTTTCCTTTTTGACCAAACTAATAGATAGGGCTGGATCATGTGACCTTGAACCCTCCCTTAGTTACGCTGCAATAGGCTCAGGCTGCTGGGGATTTTTCCCATGATCCACTGAGTATTTCTTCTTCACTCGCCTCTTTTCACTCTCTCTGTGTTTATACACCACTCTGCATTTAATCATTAGTTAGTATTAATCTCTGGCTCTTTTCCACAGCTCCTCTTTTGTCCCGTCTCCCTCCTCTCACCCTCAACCAGTCGCAGCAGATGGCTGCTCCTCCCTGAGCCTGCTTCTGCTGGAGGTTTCTTCCTGTTAAAAGGGAGTTTTTCCTTTCCACTGTCGTCGTTTTGATTGTTAGGTTTTCTCTTTAATTACTGTAGGGTCTGTACCTTACAATATAAAGCACTGTGAGCTGAGTGTTTGTTGTGATTTGGCGCTATATAAATAAAACTGAATTGAAGTGCAGACTCCACCACCAAAAACAACACCAAAAAAAGCCAACCTGCAGGCTATTTAATCTCCATTTTCATTTTCTGAAATCTTTGCAGGTTTTCTGCCAATTTCAGACATCTTTGTAGTTGTCAGTTTTTGATTACTGCTGTGTTTGATAACCCCGCTGTTTACATGTGTTCCATGTCTTATTGCCAAACACATCTACGGCAGTGTAAAAGAGCTGAGTGCTAATGAGCTGTTGCCTTTGGAGAGGCTGACAGACGGTGAAGAAGATTTTACTCAGAAGTCACAGCGGAGGCGGATGAGCTTTAAGATTTCTCGAGGTTTCAAGCACACTCACACAGACACACACACACACACACAGACTTTGACTGGGAAAATGTTTAAAACTTCATTGGCTCTCCACTGCACCTGGATCACTATCATTATCATAGCTCTCCTTCAGCAGCTGAATGTTGCGCGTGTTCCAATCCTCCCAGTGCACAATGATCTCTCACGCCCTTGTGAATTACGTTTATCTCCATATCATTGTTACCTGCTGGTCCTGCAGTTTGACTCCAACCACTCTGAAGGTGTTGTTGGCAGTATTGTGGTAGATGTTGATGCGACTGAATCCCTGCTGTCCAGGCTTGATGGGCACCCACTTCTTGCTGGTGTCATCGTAGACCATGACAGAGGCCCGCGCCTGGCAGATACTCTGCTCGCTGGGTGAGATGCAGAAACAAAGAAAAGAGAGAGGGTGAGTTGGTCATATGCAGACCGTGGAGAGTTTATTCACTCTTTCCTCGTCTCTCTCTAAGCCAGTTTACAGTTTCATTACTTTAGCTTTTGACTGGGTTTGGATGAAAACTTGTAGGTATAGAAAGAACTAACTCAGACCCGCGAGCCAGTGGTGAGCCTTGGTAGTGTTCTGTGCAGTCTGCAAGCATTTTATTCATCCACAATTTACCACGTGAGCATTTCTCTTCAATCTTAACCATTCTGTTCTAGATATAAGAAACCAGTAAAAATCAGAGCAAAAATTTCTAACATAAGCCACCATCCTGAGAACAGAGACTCTATAAACACTGACTAGGAGTGTTTGAGTTGTGCAACATCTTTACTCAAACGCTGGTTCCCAAAGCTGGCACTCAGTCATCAAACCTCTGCTGGGCTTCCTGCCTCTTCTGGGGCATATTTTTCACCTTATGTGATTATTTGCTTTGACATGCAACACAATAAATTTTCCCAGTTAGGAACTCAGTACAAGCCTAATGGTGATGCTGTATTAAATATATCAAAATGTGTCCATATCAGCTTTAGAGTTTAGCTCTAGAGTCAGCAAAGGAAAGCCGTGCACACAACCACAATAAAAAAATATTTCTGCTAAACTAATATGAATCAAATCCATCAGTTTTTGGCTAAAGGGGTGGTCCTAAGGAGACAAATTCAAGAGGCTTTACATTACATTAGTCACGAGTCAAAAAAGACGGGAACCGCTGGCTTAGACAGCTGCTGAGTCTTTATCATGCAAAACACTTAGTGGGTCAGGAGGGTTAAAATATTGTCAGCACATAAAGAAGAAAGTAATTCTAAAGCAATTTTGAAAGTGTCTAAGGTCAAACTTTCCTTTAGCTGACTGTAAAATCATGCATTTGTCAGAGGATTTAAGTGAGATAATTATAGCGAACAAGACAACAACTGAGTCTTCTAATCCTGTGTTTCACTAACAGTCTAATCCAAATGTAATCAAGTGCTTGTCCAGCATCTGCTGAAGTTCTTAATGAGGCACAACTGTGTGTGTGTGTGTGTGTGTGTGTGTGTGTGTGTGTGTGTGGGTGTGTGTGTGTGTGTGTGTGTGTGTGTGTGTGTGTGTGCGAGGCCTCCAGTGTAAGGTTGGGCTTGCTCTCCTATCTGACTCACAGCCCACCGCAACTCTTGCTCTTCACTCTTTCCCTCTTTTCCTCATTGTAACACACACACACACACACACACCACACACACACGATCGTTTCCATTCTACAGAAAAACGCATGTGCTTAATATCTGTACAATATGTGGGGGGGAGACATGTTGACGTGCCAGTAAAAGGAATAAACGGAAAAACACAGGAGAGAAACAGAAACAATTTAGACTTGCAAATGAGATTAACAAGAAGAGTCCCATCTGTGTCTTTGCCTCCTCGCCAAGCTAAAATTAGTGGATCAGGCCTTAAGGCCCTGTGAAAGAGCTGCGTCAGAGAAGAGAAGCAGTGGAGAAAAGAGGGAAAAGACTTGGCTTTTAGAGCATTTGGATGCAGCATATTGTACAGATAGGAGTCTATCATACATGGTGGTTAGAAAATATTAAAGGGATAATATAAAAAGAATAGTTTGATATTCCACTTATTTGCCTTGCTGATAATGGATAAGAAGGCACAAAGGTGGAAGATGAGAGTAGACCTGGGGAGAAAGCTGAATTTCCTGCCTATCGTCCAGATAATGTTGAGGCCTGACATAGTCAATCAGCAGAAGTATAAAAGTATAAAAGGGAGGCAGAGGGCTGGAAGCCTGGAATTGGTGGGCAGTGATTTGGCCACCACTATGGACCCACCAACTGGAGGGTGTCACAGTTAAGGGTCAAAACACTCAGTGATGGTTGAGCATCCTCTGATGATATCAGCTCCAGGCCGAAGACTACAGTTGCTCTATATGAGCGACTGCACCTGTGGCATCTTTGGAAGTATTAAGCAAGAAGATAAGATTATCTCAAGTCCAAGTGCAGAGGTGCAGCCTGGCAGTTATTAGAATAGCTTAGCATCAAGACCTCTTCTCACATACAAGGCCTTAAATAATCATCTTATTTTGAAGACCTCATAGTACCATATCACCCTAACAGAGCACTTCGCTCCCAGACTGCAGGCTTACTTGTCACCCCTAGGTATTTTAAAAGTAGAATGAGAGGCAGAGCCTCCAGCTTTCCAAACCAGATCCCAGTTTGGATTCGAGACTGACACCCATTGTATTTAAGATTTAGCTTAAAACTTTCCTTTTTGATCAAACTTCTGGTTAGGGCTGGATCATGTGACCGTGAACCCTCCCTTAGTTACGTTGCAATAGGCTCAGGCTGCTTGGGTTTTTTCCCATGATGCACTGAGTATTTCTTCTTCACTCGCCTCTTTTCACTCTCTCTGTGTTTTTACACCACTCTGCATTTAATCATTAGTTAGTATTAATCTCTTAACCTCTTTTGTCCCGTCTCCCTCCTCTCACCTCCAACCAGTCGCAGCAGATGGCTGCTCCTCCCTGAGCCTGCTTCTGCTGGAGGTTTCTTCCTGTTAAAAGGGATTTTTTTCCTTCCCACTGTCACCAAGTGCTTCTTCATAGGATGTCATCTGATTGTTGGGGTTTTCTCTGTATTACTGTAGGGTCTGTACCTTACAATATGAAGTGCCTCGAGGCAACTGTTGTTGTGATTTTAATCCACTGTTGCAATTATGTTGTAATTTCTAAAATATTACTGTAATATAAGAAATAGCTAAATCTAGATCTGTGTTGATATTTTCCTTATTAGTCTTTTTCTTAAAAAAAAAAAATCCAATGACTACATCCTGTCATTAGCCTTCCCTTACTCTCTAAAGATTTGCAGCATGAGTCCTCACTGTAGCTACATGTAGATGAAGATAATATCCCAATAAGTAAACTACTGAGTGCTGAATCACCTTTCATTGGACTGGCACACACGAGGTTCACTGCCATCCAGAACCTTTAATTCTTTTTCTTTGCCAAATAGTGTAAAGCAGCAAGTTTCTTTAGAGTCACCACCACCGCAGTGGCATCCCTCACTTAAACCTTCGGGATAAGGAATGCTCGCTGCAAGATAATATGCCTGAGTTGAACAAAAATAGCATCAAAGAGCAACACTTTGATCCATTAAAGAGAAAAGTATCTGCGAAAATAAAAGCACCAGGGCAACATTGGAATAAAGGAAGAAACACCAGCTTTACGTCTCTTTTACTTCAAAGTGAAACAGAAGCAGTGGGAAGCAGCTAAAAGTTGTAGGGCTAGACGAGTCACAAGCTGCCCTGCTGCCCATATTTTCAAGCTGGAGGCATTAATAACACTCTCTCGGGTTATAGCGTGATATCCACACCAATGCTGTCGTGCATTAGACATTTGAAATCAGCACCGGGACCAGCAACACAATGATGTGTTTAATTTATTTTGGTTAACTCGTCAACTTTGTTAATTTTTAAAAGGGAGTGCTTGGCTGCCAGCTGAAAATGGCATCAAGGGCCCAGAAGCATGAATAAATGAGGTTCTTGCACTAAAAGAGACCTGAGCAGAAAAACCGAAGAGACAGGAATGAGTGGGTGAGGGATGAGTGAAGAAAACAGGTTTTTCCTGACTGACGCACACACACACACACACACACACACATCACTCCTGCACATGCGCACAAATGCAGGAATGTCATGGATAAATAAATAATGCTTCTGAATTTACATTGACAACACACACTCATGCACACGTGTGCACTTTAAATGCCACCGTCCTGGGTCTGTATGCAACCAGTCAGAGCTACGGCAAATTCAAGCTGACAGGAAAATCTCAGAGAGCTGCTTGGGAACCCTCTCCTTCTGTCACTTCCACAGAAATAGTACAATCACAAAGCAGAATGATTGGTGCATGGGAATTATATACATGCTCACTCCTTACAGCCCTGCCTCTAGATGTAAAGATGCTTTTTTCCCCCTATTAACATTATAACAGCTCTGGCTGGACTCTGAAGCTGAAGTTATAAACAGGCCAGGGTCAAAAATGATTTCATCCCTCAGTGACTTTGAGCAACACACCCTTGAAAATGATTACTGCACCCATAGGCAACAGAATGCAACATAAACACTGACAGCGACGGCATGCAGCAATAATGCACGGTGGCTCCGGTGCAAAGAGTCCAGCTCTTTGAAAGAAAAGCAGAAAGCTAAATGATGTAAACCCCACGTGCACCTCGGAGTGTCCAGCACATCCTGATTTGTAGCCTTAATGACTTAAACATAAAACTGCATCATAGAAACTGTAAAATTAGCTTTAACGTGTACTTTTTGGCATCAAATATATTGAGTTAATAAGTCAGTTTGGGTGTCTAAGGTCAGATTAATGAGGGTCTGTAATGATAAACACATGAATTATTCATTCATGCTGCTGAATGTTTGCAAGGGTGAAGACTAATTATGCCTCAAATACATCCGCGTATGCCTTCTTTTCATTATCTTCTCTTGAAAATACACAAATACAGAGAACATCGCCATTAAGCTGTTTTCCTCTGGGTCTCAGGTCAGGTAAGGGTTAATGAGATGCTTCTTCAGTCCAAAGTTTTTCGCTTTGGTCCTTGGCTTTTCTCACCCCGCCTCTCACACACACACAAATATATGTGCATCTTGAAGATCACCCCGCTGTGCGACTGAGTGGCCTCCCATCACCCGATGTGGATGCTTCAAGTGTCTCACACCTGGTACCGTCACAATTGTACACTCAAAGTCGCAGCGTGCTGGAGTTGCTTTTTCTAGCATGACTCGTCTAATCCGAGATGAACAGCAGCACCACAAGCTGCCAGAGGAGAGGAAACACGGGTATCAAAAAAACACATGTGGAGGAGAGGGAAATATTTTAGGTGTTATACACATAAAAAAATAAAATAAAATAAAATATGAAGCGTGAAACATAATTAGCACTTTGATCTTTTCTTCTCGCTGATGAATTGCCAAACCAGATGGAGGTGGATTTTAAATTTAGCACAATAACTGCTTGGTAATGGCATTTTGCATAAGAGCAGGGACTGAATCACTGTTGTGTGAGCTGGTTCCCTTTCTGAGATGAATAACATATTTAGGATTTCATCAGAACTATTTTACCACTGGAATTAATTTTCTGTGCTATGAGTCAGCAACCCAAGGAGCGAGTCACTTAGTGAGAAACAACATATAGCTGTTGCTATCAATACCGTATATCTATACTATTACTGTCAGTCCACTCTGTCTTTAACTTTTGGGTCACTTTCCCTGTGTGAACCGCCATCAGTCCATTTAGCTCTGAGCATTTGCACGTGTCAGTTCAAGTTTTGTCTTCAACAATAATCTGTGTTGTCAGAGAGTCATATATATGTCTCTGTCTCTATCAGTAAAGCAGGCTGACTGCATCTCTTACAGTACAACACCCCGCAGACATCACAACATCAAAGCTATTGTGTTGCTCCACTTTCTGGGGCCTTGCCGCTCAAGGCAGCGGTGCGTTAACAACAAAGAAGAATCTGCCTAAAATAGCTGTAGCTGTATGCAAATTTGTGTGTGTGCACAGTACAGATTCGTATCTAAACTCCTTTATGGGCATATGAAGACTGCAGAGAAGCTAAAAATTCAAAGTGGCTCAAACGCTCAAACGCAAGTCCTGGCCCAAAACTAATTTTTTTTCTTCCAAGTGAGAAAATTAGCAGAAAATCTTTGCTCCAGTTTTTAAATTCAGGTTGACCTCCAAACCTGCAGACCATACTTGTAATTTTCCATAATTTCTGTGCAAAGATGATTCATTATTCAGGTCAGGGTTGTGCATTTTAGACAGATGACCAATGACTGCTTCAGAGATAGCAAACAGTTAATGTCTGAAAGCAATAATCATGTCAAACTTTTAATTTTCCAAGAAGTGCAAATTTGAGTTGACAGTGATAAAATTTGACAGTAAAAATGTGACAAAAAAAGCCAGAATGCAGATCAGTGAATACTGATCTTTAAAACGATGCCTCAGAGTGAAAATGGGATGGCAAAGTTGACGGTTGCCTGGTGATTGCATTGTATTTTTTCACGTTCTGCAACTGATTTGCAAGTAGTTGTGGCGGCTGACTTGTCACCCAGAGATTAAAGCCCTGAACACCCTGAAGCTCTGGGTGACCACACTGATTGATCACAATGCGATTGCACCTCCTGGTGGGAGGCAACCTGTTTCCAACCTGCTGCAATCACTCTGAGTGTGCGACACGCAATAGGAGATTCAACTCAACTGGTGGCATTCTGGTTATATTCAGAAATTAACGTACAATCAGGAATGGTTAATGAGTAATAGAAATAGGATATGACAGGACGTTTAATACAATATACTGTGAAGTGACTTATCTTGATATATTGTTTTTGAAAATAAATTAGAAGTTCATAATTTCAAGTCATTCAAAGTTTACAGCAACTGCAGGATAAACGGGGTAGTTTGCAGTATTGTGGGACAGTTTATAGTGATAGGTTAGGATCCTGGTAGCATCTGAGACATTATAAGAGAGAGACATGGCACTCAATTGTGAACTGAAATTTATGAGCGACTTTCCTGCAATGGAAAGGTTAGTGCTGGTAGTATAACGTCAAAAGCTTTTGAAAGCTTATTTGTAACAGCACCAGATTCTACATGATGCCATCGATTAGAATTTAACTGATGTTCTTTAGTAACACCTGTAAAATTCCACCTTTATACTAACCTCAAGCTGGCGAGGTGTTGGAAAGCAGCCACAAAAATTTGGGCCTATGTTGTAGAATGTAGCTGGTTAAATTCACACAGAGAGGAAACATCAGAACCAGCAGCAACACAAGTCAGCTAATCACATCCTGCACACAAATAAAACTCTACAACAGAAATTATTATGTGACTTATTTCTTATTTCATTTCCCCACAATGACGAGTACTTAGAGTTCACCCACCCACCAAATCCAACTTTAGCCCCCTAATATTCCTGCGCAAAAGTGAGGTTGACGAGTGCCTTCATCATTCTGCAGCTAAGATGCCGTCCTGCAGCAACTACGTAATACTTGTGGAGGAATTTCAGTTTCAAATCTGTGAGGTTCTGGCTCCACTCTGCATTTAAGTAATGTTAATTTCGGTGTATTTTGATGGAAGCAGATTTGCAATTTTCACCATTTATCACAGAAATATTATCACAGATTGCACATATCAACATGACCCACTACACTCACAAACTGGCAGCTGACTGGCTCCATCTTATTGCTGTTTTATTGCAGTCTTGATGCACTGAAGTGGCTTTGATGATGCCAACTAACTAAAAGTGGTTGCAGACCAGGTCCCTCTATTCCAAGCAACCATTCAAAGGCAACAAGATTGCAAGTTCATTGCACACGGTCGCAAACATTTTGATCATGCCACAGTCTTCAACTATTGCATCTCCAAAAATAAATTCATCAATACATTTGTCTAAGTTTGTTCTATGCATTAAAACCTTTCATGATGTTGTTACACCCTCTCTTTATACTCTGCAGCAAATAGCAAGAATAAATCAAGCATTGATTTGAATTGCAGCCAAACTGTGGTACTAAACTCTCTTTACTCATCTTGGATTTACTCATAGGATTTTTTTTGCACTCTTTTGCTTGTAATTCTTGATAAAGATGGCTACAGAACACAATCAAACAAACTGGGTGACAGTATTGCCCCTGAATGCAAATCTTCTGGCAGGCAGTAGTGACTGTCGTTAGGGGATCAAAATGTCCTAAACTGATTTGATGGATTAGCTTAAACAGTGATGCTGCTGAGGCAGACCCAGAGGTTAATATGTACATAAAAAAACATCCTGATGACGCGCCACCCCTCACACAGACAGAGTGCTGTTTTACAGTATATAAATATGTTTAAATAGGGCAGAAACACAAAAAAACACTACTTGATGCCATCTTTTTTTAAGCAGTGAAAAGGCCTATAAACATACTGTAATTGATTGTGCTGAGAAAAACATTTTCACGTTGCCCCTGTACTACTCCAC
>VUQJ01037740.1:4719-21076 GCA_015108635.1 Andinoacara biseriatus
TTTTTATGTGCATGAAGACAAAAGTAAATAAAACTGTTTTAATACACACGGTAAATTATTAGTTTATCTGCTGATTGTGATTCATTAGATAGGTTATTCAAGACTGCACAATTAAAACCTTCTGGTTCTGATTAAAAATATCTCCCCAAATTATGTTGCTACCATGACATTTTTAATTGTGTTTACTTTCTGAAGACCGAAGGCACAGCAAAAGGTAAGGCCACATAAAAGTTCCTTTCAATAAACTTGCCATTCACTCAGCCCCTTAAAACGACTTGATGCCACAGTGTTACGTAAGCTGATGTGAAATGAATATGAAGTGATTTCAAACTATAAACAAATTAGGAGAGCAAAGCTACAGTATGTCAGCACCTTCTCAAAACACATTAGTATCTAAGGGGCCCGGCCTCTAGGAATATCTTATGAGTTCTACCAGCCTACTCTTTAAATATAAAGTGCACCAGTGTTGATGTTTAAGTCATCAAAAGTCATGAGAAGCCCTTGATTGATTTGTCAGAATTAGAAAACCCTTAATCTGAAAGAATCTAGAATTTAAATGAACTAAAATGAATGTAATGCAAAATGATTTTTCCTTTAAGAATTTAAATTAGGAACTGAACATTTTTGGCTTCTAACTTCACCATTCTGGTATGTCAAGTTGCTGAATTTGAGCAGTTCTCTGCCCAGGATTGTCCTCTGTTCTTCCACCGTTTAACATCTACTCTATAATATCATGCCATCCCACTCTATCATCATCTTAAGCTCCTGTCTAACCTCGGTCCAACTCATGGCCCACTTTGCCTGTCATTTTTTTTTGATCTGCAACTTCACGACAGAGTCTACAGTGGAGGGCTGACAGAGTGAATGGGCGTCATATTTTCAAGTTAACGATAAATGTTTGCTCCAAGCCGTCTGTTAAATATGCTGACAATAAATGGAGCTCTGCACAAAACAGACATGAAAGTCATCATCATGCCCCACTCTCATTAAGGCTCGGAGATTAGAGACTCCTCAATAGAAAAGAGGCTTGTGTCCAAATTTTTCCAAAGGGAAGCATTCAAAAGTGTTAAGGGACTGAAGGAACTAGGGCAGCTGCTGACATCAACACTGTGACGAAATAATCCCATTTTATGGTAAAACATGAATGAAAAACCCAACACGAGTAGATAGTGGCTTCTACAGAATGCATCTTTTCCCTCCGGAGAGGATTCTGCTCTCTCTGCACACTTGAGCATAACTCTTGAGGAAGGTGCATGCTTCAGCTAAGTGCAGATTTACTCAGCTTTGTGCATGAGAGGAGAAATACACTTTCCGACACAAAGAAAATGGTTGAATCAATAGATAATTTTCTAAAGCCCCTTTACTGCTGTTCTCGCTCGCTGGCGGTAATACACACTGCGGATCGAATGCATCCTCTATTCGCTTTTGAAAATAGGTTCTGGTGTTGACTCAACAGTAACAATAAAGCAGAAACGAAGTTATTTAAGCTCCACCAAAGGAATATTCTCTTATGCCAACTTCATCAGAGGATGTGTACTTGTGGTAATCAAGGAAAGCTTGTTGAAGTTGGCAGAAGTTTTTCCTTTACACCTACCTTTTTATATCCGCATAACTGTGTCCTCGTTTTTTGTGTTAACAGGAAGCAACCCAAGAAAACCTCTCAGCATGGGAAGTAAAATCACCTGAGTATTTGAATTTTAAAAGCTCCCACAGTGATGATACTACATTCACCTCATATCTCCAATATTTGACAAAGCTGATTTGCATAGTATTAAACACATTTGGAGGTGACTGAATAGAAACTATTTGCCTCTAAGGGACTCTAGAGAAATGCAATCAAAAGTGAACTAATTTTGGCTAGATGTACAATGTTATGATTAAGCATGTATTCCCTTGCCTTCGGGACAGCATTCGGATTTCCATTTAATAAGGGATTACAACAAAATGTTCTAATAACTGCACACAGCACAAGAATAACAGGGGTGATTCCGCTGGGCAGTGCATGTAGCGTATGAGACTGTACCATCAGGGTTTTTCCGGATGAATTTTTATGCACTTTTTATGCACTGCCTCTAGCATTATATATGTTTTTGTAAAATCGTTTATCTTCAACAATTCTCCCTAAAAACTTTAACACAGGTAAGTTTTAATCCATAGGAAACAGAAAAACTGAGACATACAAAGTAGAATATCGTCCCATCTATAAAACTTTACTTGATCATTAGCTTGGTTGATGAGGTAGCTTGCAGAGATGACAAAAAGTCCTCTCTTGCATTTACAATAAACATGAGTTCTTCTCTGATTTATTAATTTATGAATCTTCTGCCTCCTGATCTAACAACACATCATCTTTTTGCTTTGGGGTTTTAAAATGAGTGATTGTAGAGTGTTAGAGGCTACTAAAAAATGGTCTGCCTTTACTTAGGTTTTACTGCTACTGTGTCTGAGCTGCCTTACGTCATCTTTTGTTTTTGTGGTTGTTTTCTCAGTAATATGGCCCAAGGAAAGACTAATTAAATTTAAAAACAGCGATAAAACTGGGGAGTTTCTGCAACACATCTGTGCTGAGACACTGGTTTGTCAATAGCATTTACGTCAACATCATCGACTTACATGACTTTGCATTCTCGCAGAGTTGTTTTGGTATTGAGCACATTGAACACTGGCGTGTGTGTAAATGTGATCATTTACTCAGCAGGGAGCGCCTAATTGGCGCTGACCCTGGGAAGACACAAGTAAGGAATCCAACTTGTACAATGACTATAGTGTTGATGTGGAAAGCTACAATACCTCATTCATAAAAACACTGTAGCAATAAAATATTGCTGGAAAGATATCTTAACTTAGAAACAGTGTTTCAATGTTTACACGTGCTGGAGTGGATCAAATTCATGGGAAACTTGTTCCAAAAAGAGGGGAACACATATATACTGTTACATAAGCAATAAATACACATGCACAGACAGAAGCGAATCAAAGATGAAAGATTGCCGGGTTGTCAGTCTTTCTTGCTCTCTTTCATGCGCTGATGAAATGAAGCCCTAATGTACAACAGGTGTGTCATCAACACACAAGGCTATTTATCCCTTTTAATCACCTTTCAGCCAAACTCAAACGAACTGGGTAGCACTCCTTTCAGACTGATGACGTGAATGAGCGCTCTCTTTTGTTTGCCAGAAACGAAGGAGGAAAGGAATGGAGAAAAGGAACAAGTGTTAGAAATGAAAGAGGCAGGAAATGTAAGAGGTGTTCAAAGAAATAGTAGATAAAGATATAATATAAACAAATATATTTATCTTTCCTAACAATAAAAAGTGCTCCAGATGACTCCAAATTTATGTGAGACTGGACCTCTTTTATCTATAAAAAAAAAAAAAAATCCTAAATAGCAATTAAAAAAAAACTGTTTAAGAAGATTTCCCTGGGTAGAGTTTGAAATGACCAAATTGGGCCATGGTAATCTCAGTCACAGCATCCCTGTTAATCAGGGCAGCAGAAGCCCCATGAGCTCCTGAAGATCAGTTCCGGTGCATCCTTAAGCCCAACGCATTGGGTAGTAAATTTCATTTTATTTGTTTTAAAACAGTAACAAATCAAACTCTAATCAACTATAAGAAGAAGAATGATTAATTGAAACATGAAAAAGGTGACTGAAGGAGCGGAATTAGTAGCTCTCCACAGAATTTAGCATTCTTTTCTTCCAGCCTGCAAGTTTCCTGTTTTGCTACATGCGTGAGTAACTGAGAAAGTAAAAAGTAGTATTTTAGCAACTATTTCATACATAATTTATTGGGGACTGAAAAAAAGTTAAAAGGGAAAATACAGGTAAAACCAAAAATCTCATCCAACGGGACAAAAGTATGTCAGTAAAACACAAAGCAGAGCAGATGAAATTACAACCTCAAATCACACAGAAGGCCTTTCTTCTAAAACTCCTTCTTAACCCCAATAAAAAGAACACCTGATGCTCACAGTACTCAGTTAAGTCAACTGGTTACTGTTTCCAATACTGCTTTATACATGAGCTGCAGGAGCCATCATTGACGTGGCTCACAATTTCTGGAGAGGGCACGAAAAAACTTTCAAATTTAAAATCAGACAAAGGTCGGCATTGAACTTAACCGAAGAGATGTGAGCGCATCGATGCGTGGAAAATCACATTTATGGCAATATGAACTACAGACAAGGCTTTTACATTTCTGGCATTACTGTGCACTAAAGTGTGTGGAATTCACAGGGCATCTGTGATGGGGGTTAGCACAAATATATGCATTCCCATGTGTTCATGTGTTTACTGATTCATCTCTGGCCTCAAATGAAATTGGAGATGCTCCTAGATATGTGTGTCCATGTGTCATACCTGTTCAAAATGCGGAACGGGAGGCTCCCTCCTGTGTAGCTGGTGCTGCTTGTCAATGTTGTCCTTCAGGCACTGACACACACGGCGCTTCTGGTCTGCTGAATAGGCTTCCAGGCTGAGCAGGCAGTCACACTTCTGGAGAGAGAGAGAGAGAGAGTAAGAGAGAGACAGAAAGAGGGAAAGGGAGAGGGGAGAGGAGCAAAAATGGGTGGAGGAAAAGAAAGCGGGCAATTACGCATCTACTGTCAAAGAAAGAAATGAAGAAGCAGTGTCTCCTGATGCTTGGATAGTGAAAGACGGTCAGAGCACAAGAAAATAAATGGGAATTACAATATAAATAATAAAAGGTATAATAAAAATACACAATATTCAGGTGTTATGTGAACTTTGTAGTTGGCACAGAATTTGAGGTGTCAGCCCCACCGCCCCCCGGAAGCAAAATGCTTGCTTTAGTGAAACTGAATAAAAGCCAACATCCACATTAGGCAGAATTTGATATGCTGACAAAATGATTATGTAGCCTGTGTCAAGCTGGTGCTCCTGAAAGAGATACCAATCAATCTATCCCTGGGAAATACACGAAAAAGAATCTGACGCGTGCTTAATTGGTTAAGAGTTGGCAAACGTTGATGCACTAACTTTTCACTCAAATACGTGTCGAAGACCTGTGACCATTCTCAGTAGTAGTGAACACATTAAACACTCAGTGGATTAATGGGCCCATTTGTTTTTTTGGCCATGATTCCAGAAATGCATTTTTGATCAAAGATGGAGTGCGTAAAAAAAAACAAAAAAAAAAACTTTTTTTTTTTTAAAGACAGGGAGAAAAGGGAGAAGAGTTCCCTGTGCCTGTCATGATGTTGAATTTCTGCTTCGTCACTTCCTGTTTTATTTTGAAATCTCTGTGATATTTTCTTTTTTTTTTTGTTCCTTGTGTGTCCTTGTCTTGGAATTTTTGCCTGCTTTTGTTTGCCTTCTGTATATGACCTCTGCCTGGATTTGTATCCAGTAAAATAACAAATTCCTACTTGATGAATAATAACTTATCTAATTTTAAAGTTGCATCAGAACTTGTTCTTGACTTTGACAGACAAGAAAAAGTCTCCTCCTTTTATCTTATTATACATTCTTAGACAGTAATGCTTACTAATTTGAAAACATATGTCTGTGTGGCCTTATGTGAGCCCCAATGCTGTTCATCTCTTTGCATTGGCCATGTGATAGACTGGTGACCTGTCCAGGGTTGGCCCCCATTTGACCCTTAACTGAAAAGCAGTTAAGGAAAAGGATGGATGGATGTCTGTAATCATCTAAATGGGATTTCCTATGCAAAAACAAACTGTATGGTTCTCCACCCTTCACCAAATCACTGCACATCTGCTCCTCTCATCAGCCTTTGATTTATCACTGAGGCAAATTTAAAGAGAAGTCACGATTATTCTTTTATCCGATGAATATGAAAGGAACCTTTTGTTTTCAGAAACACTGTTTTCCAATTTCTCCTGTTTTTTTTTTTTTTCTTTTTTTTGGTAAATTCCATTTACTTCAGCTGCTCGGTCTCCGGCAATATCAGGGGAAAAACATTTGTGTCCTGACATTTCTGAGCACGACTCAGGCTATAAATAGGATTTTTTCCATTTTGTACAAGTCTTGAGAGATTGACGGAAGTCCTCGGGGCTTTTCTTGATGCTCACTGCCCTGGTCAGTGGTGAATGAGGATGCTAGTCTGTTTGCTTGTCTCCCGGCTGCATGAGATTTTAGAGGTTTCTGTCATTTTTCCTGTTGAATGAGGATGGTGATGAGAGGAGCTTAACGTGATTAAAGCTTTGTCATTGCTGATGCAGGTTAAAAAGGGAACTTCATGGCTTCATGGCAGCAGTGTGTCAAGGAAGGGCATTGTTAGTCCTTACACATACTGAGAACCCCTTCAGTGTCATTTTTAAATGTACAGGGTAGAATATTATGCAAATGTCTCCAGCCACCTCTCATTTCTTTATATTTGGCTTATGAGGAGCCAGACTTTCTCGCAATTTTTTAAAGTGGTCTTGAGCAATATTTCTCCAGGCTTTCTAGACATTTCGCACTCATTCGCAGCCCACTTCTTGAAGAAACGTTCGCCTTGGAATGTAGTTAACAATGCAAAATTGTGTGTTTTCAGCTCCCTTTTTTTCAAACCTAACCAAAAAGACACTGAAAGCAAAAAAGTAAAAATAAAAGCATAAAAAATAGCATCCTAAACAAGAAGCAAGCCCCTTTAACTAGGCTGAAAACTCTTTGATTTATGCTATATCACCCTTATCCAGAACTTTATCAGTTTTTTCTTTCTCATCTGAGAAAATGCTATTCTGCAGCCCTACTCTGCATGCCAACAAATATTCCCTTAAGAGATACTGGGTGCATTATAGCATGACAAAAGGGGACACTGGCCACATGTCAGTATGTGAACACTGGAGAGTGAGAACGTGTGAGCAACTCATATGTGTAAGTTAATGTCCAGAGTTATATTATATTTAGAAAAAGAAAAAGATGCTGTAGTAAGAGAAATGAAGACATTTCTATCTACAATGAAGATATAAAATCACATAAGAAAAATAAGCAGGTTCAATAGCAAAAGAATTTATGATATTGACCCTGACATTTTTCAGTTGCACCACAGCATGATGAAATAGGGGTTTATTCAGAGCAGACAGAAATCAATGTTAATGTTCTTTGATATCCATCATTTGGACTGAATCTGAGTGTTTAAGTGTGCAACAAAGGCCACAGTGCTTGGAACACAAGCACGCGCGCACACAAGGGGACACACACAGTGAGTTCGATGTAAACAACTAGCCTCTGGGCAAACCAATATCACGCTCAGTGAAAAACTCATATTACTATTTAAGGCCTAAGGTTGAGCTCGCATGCAAAGCATTGCATGATATTCCTCATGCCAGGAAAGGTCGGCAAAAACCTGATTGAAGAGACGCATGTGTGGCATTCAAGCTGGAAATAATCCTGCATTCTCTGGTTCCTGAAAAGCATACATTTTGGATATTGTTCGTTTATGACAATGCCGTCCCAGCGGCAGACATGCACCTGCATCCACACAAATCAACCAGCCTTACCATCTGTACGTAGCACCAGTCTGAACTCATTTTATAAATATAATCTTAGTGTATGGACATATTTGGAAGACATAATGATTCAAAAATAAGAACAAAAAGGCTTCCAGCTGGGACAGTGAGTCACTGCGATGCACACGTCTCAGAGCTGCAGGAAGGCTTACATTCCTAATCTGTCAAAGAGAGGAAGTGTATATGTTTACACAGTCTTAGTTGTGTAAATATGGGACACACGATACATATTACACTGTAAGCCACTTATTGGCATCATGCACGTTTTGTTTTGGGCACAACATGTAGTCACTCTTACTGTGAGGAACAAAGCGTATAGGGCACTGCATTTCCTTTCCCATCTTAAAAATGCACCACGGTCTGTTGGGAGACTTCTAATGATGATTTGTTTGTCTCTGGCTATCAATTTCAGCAATCAATTTTCATTTTTCATGCTTATATTTGGTGTGCCATTATTACAGATATATGAGCAGTACCGTTAAACTGTGTATTATTGCATCTATCAGGGGCTAGTTTCCCTGACAGTGAATTGTGGATCATTACATTACAATAGCTAAAACAATCAGTCACGCCAGTGAGCTGTTGACAGTTCACAGATTGCATGTTTTGGGCAGGAAACGTCAGGAGCCTGCAGGAGCGTTCTATACTGTTGCCGCTGCAATCTATTTCACGGAGCTGTCTTTTAAACAGATTTAAGTGCCATTTCGCTTTTGCAGTGCAGCCACTAGGCCTATATGTCTTTTGGGGCTGCAAATAGCATTTAAAGCACAACTAAACCAAATAAAGTCATACTTTTCTTGGAACCAAATCACATTCAAAATCTGGACTGTTTTTAAGTTCCAAAACTTGAAATCTTGCTGACTAAATGGAAGCAGCTCCTTATGTGCATCCCTCTTATGGTTATTTTGCTTTTTCATCAGCGGCCCAGGCTCAATCCTAAACCAAATTAAGCCCTTATTATAATAATTACTGGAACAATTAATAGAGTTACTGTTTTTGATATGAATATCAAAAACAGTAAACAGTAACCCCATGCCTTTTAGCTAAAATAGCTGAATTTCCCTTACTTGGGTCCCTACACTAGATAAATCCACCCTTCCAAGAGATAAACATAAGAGCTAATGAAACAAAATTCAATGAATGGCCACTGGCCTGCCATGGAGTGGCTAAAAATACAGGCAGCATTTCCCCTTAATCAGATTGATTAAAGTGCTCCCTGGTTGAAGCCCTCCCCCTGAGCCATCTGGCAGATGAGTTTTCAGTGCACTGGACTGCTGTCAACACAGCTCACCTAAACTGCTTTGGCACAAGTTAGCATGGTTTCAATGACAGCTGATGTCTTTCTTTTTTTTTTCTTTCTTTTTTCACACCACCTGGTAACAATGAGTCTGTTGTCATGTGCTAAAGATCACATACTGGTTATGAAAGCTCAAAGGTGCAGTTTGACATTTTGGGAACAATATTAATTAGTTGTCATTCAATAACTTGAATGAGAAGAGCAACAATAATCTAGCGATTCTGAAAAATACAATGCTAGAAGTACTACCGCCTGCCTTCCAGCCTTTACAATTACCTAAATTTAGGTTTAACGAAGTATACACTTATGAAAGCTGAATCTTTATTCTTATGTCCTGTGAAAAGGTACCCTAAGAGGGTAAGCAGTCGCCAGGTACTAATAAGTACAGTATGGGTCACATGAATCCTTTGGCATCACCATGCCATCATGTGAGTGGGGGTTGAAATGCCTTCGAAGGGATCTCAAGATTGGGCTGTAGGTGGCTGATAGTTGTTCACAGTGGACATAGATGGCCTCCTTTACGCGCTCTCTCAAACCATCTGTCTCCTCTGTCCAAAATGTGAACATTAGAGAAAGTCCTCTGGAGAAAGGACACTTTTCCCAGAGGACTGTTATCTTTCAGCATAAAATATTGCTGCGGCCTTGTGTTTAAGCACCACCATCACATGTCAGCATGTGGAAATCCCTGCAACAGTTTCCACAGGACTCCTTGCAGTCTTGTGAAAAAGCTCAATGCACCCTTCCTGCTTCCAGAGGAATGAAGAGGGTAAGTGTTGATTAATTGATCAACACATGTGACCACATCTATAAAAGCAGAAGTTTTGGTAGGTCTGGAGGATTCGGCTGTGTGTTAATGCAATGCAACAATTGTCCCAGAGGTGGATGTCCCAGCAGACTGAAAATTGGAACATGGCTCTAAAACAAACCATTTTCCCCACCTTTAAAGCCAGTGATAAGCAGGCCCCACTGGGTCAGCTTGGATCCTGTTTTATTGCTAATGCTGATAAAAACTTGAGCAGTCTGACCTAAATCCCAAATTCTGACTTCAAAATGGGGAATTTCATAGCTATTTGGAACATATGGAAACATGGTAGGAATAAAGACATCAGACAATGTAAGATTTGTTTGTAGGATCAACAAACAGTATTTTGTCTCAACATTGCTCATGCACTTATCTCAACTTATGTCCAGGTCACTGGCCAAAACAGGAAAACTACCTCAAAATCAGTAAATACTTTTCCAGTAAGACAACAGAGAGATTAGCATGACTGAGAGATTGTGAAATATAAAATGTGAAGTTCCTGATATATCAAGAGTGACATCCAGCCAGCCTTTTTTTTTTTTTTTCTTTTTCCAGAGTAAATCCTTATACGTCACCACACCAAGCAGCGTCATATCCTATTAGTCATGTCCCTTACACTGGTGCTGAACATGTGACTCACTATGTCACAAGTGAGTGAGTTACAGATAAAAACTACCAGCACATCACTCCCCTTAAATCATCACTGTCATATTTAATGAAGCACAGGCCAACATAGACAACAGTTTTTTGCCTGTATCCTTCTCTCAAAACCTCTATCGTCCCTACCATTCCTCTGAATTATGCTACGGGATTTCACTTGTGGGCCATTGAGGCTTTGTAACTTTAGCATTTAATGCATTTATGGATGCAAAATAACTGACATATGAACAAGAGCTAATGATAGTTAAGCAGCTAGCTGACTCTTGGTACAGAATGCCCTCACTCATGTCACTGGATGTGGAAGGAGCATGGCTCTAGGGATAGTAAGTAGATTATTTTTACTCAAGGCGGAAATATCTCAACGTTTACCGCACTGATTGACACATAATTTTCTACAGACATTGGTTCCTCAGACATTGGCAGTATACCATCATGCACTGCACTGAAGGAAAAATGGCAGACAAACATTTTTCAATTAACTATTTCTATTTTAGTAGTTTGGTGAAACACTCTTTGTAGAATACGTTTTTTTCACAAAATATTCATTTAGGCCACTTTCCACTGATTTCAGTAGTGTCAGAAAGTGTTTTTTTATTTTATTTTGCTACATATGGGAAGTAGGGAAATTAATGAGCGCATGCTAGTCCTGATCTTGCTCTTACAGCAATGCACTATTTTTAGTATGAAGCAACAGATAGCATCCCGTGCCATGAAAAAGTCAGAAAAAAGTCAAGTCTAGGTCACATGTATGACTGTCTCATGATGGTACCAAAGAATGGGTGAAAAAAAAATATGTAGAGTCTTCACAGTTAAAACCAGTGAGTGGTTTCTTTAAACCTAAAGTGTATGCCTGCGCATTATAATCCAATGTAGTAGAAAACCAGCTAAAAAACAGGTTCTCTTGTCTCTGTGGCGTGCTAAGCTTCTAGCTACATGCCTGATATTACAATGATACCACTTACGGAGCAACTGCCAATAAATCACCCAAACAAAGAAATTCATGGATCAAGTTCTACATGAAATGTACAGAATGTGATTTCCTCTAGATTCAGTGTCTTTCCCACACTCTTTAATCTATTTCTAATTTGTTTGCCTCCTTTTCAGCTCAGGGCTCTTCTGTGGGTTGCATAGTCAGAGCTCCCACGAATAGAGCATGTAAATTGGAGTTCTTGGCCCGAGGCCCTTCCTAAAGCCACCAGGGAAGATGGTAAGCACATGACAGGCCCCAACAGAAGTCAAGTACTGTTTCGAAAAGTTTTCTCTCTCATTTTGTGCATTCTTTCTATCACTACCCACTGAGTGAGTTCATTGATAATCTAAATTCTTTTGTCTTTCCGCATGACTGTGTGTCGTGTTTGCACAGGTCGTTTTTTTGGTTTGTTTTTGTTTTAATACAATTTTCCATTTGATGGCCAAGTGTCTGGAAGTTGTTGTGAAAGCCTGTTCTAGTTAAGTACTGTAAGTATGTTTATACACCCATCCATTTGCTTCTGCTTTTTCAGGGTTGCGGGGGGGGCTGGAGCCTATCCCAGCTGGCATAGCGCGAGAGGCAGGGTACACCCTGGACAAGTCGCCAGCCTGTCGCAGGGCCAACACAGAAACACAGACAACCATTCACACTCACATTCATTCTCTCATTCACACCTATGAGAGAGGCCGGGCCAAGGTGGAATCAAACCCAGGCCTTCCAGATGGTATTCAAACTGTGAGGCAGCAGTGCTAACCACCACGCCACCGTGCTGCCATGTTTATACACGTGAAACATAAATTATTGATTTGTAAATTACTTCATGACTCTTCACCCATAAAAATCCATGAATAATTTAGATGCTGAATACCATTTGCTCTGCACCTGACGAAATAGGACGATAAGCCGCAGTTTAGTACAGCTCAAGAGAGTACTTTGTCCTTGTCATGGATCTCACTGCAATCACTTTATTAAGATTAAGATCTTTAAGTGATTAGACTTAGATGTATGCGCAGTCCTGCCAATCAGCGCTGGAATATCAAATCAGACAGAAAGCAAAGCACATTGTAAGTTGTGACTCAACTTCAGAGAAGAGGGTACATCTCAGTTCAATTAGACCCCTGAGAGTCTGGACCCAACCTGGCCCTGTAATGGATAGCCATCATAAAGCCGGCATTTTGCTGACAAGAGCCCCTGCTTGCGTATCAGTCATGCCCTGCCTTCAGACTGCAAGTGACAGCCAGTGTGTCATGCAGCCAATGATGCAGCTTAAAGCAAAGGGAAATTTAAATGCGCATGAAGACTCAGAAAAAAGTCATACTGCAAAAACAAAAAAGCATCAAACAGGGAGTCTTCACTTACAATTTCACTTTTATTTACTCTGTCCATAAATCCCATACAGACATCGCCCTGTGCGCAATAAAATGAAAACACTTTACCTTTATTCTACAGGCAGTTTGCATAAATTCCATTTGAATGCATAACACTGTCCTATGTTAGCCTGATGACAGAGCTCCCTCGCTGTTCCCCAGCCTAGATGCCCGCCACCACACTGTGAATTCACCTAGTTTGGCAGAGCCTGCGCTTATCTGATCTTTTCTCTGTTATTCTCTGGTATCGCCACACAACTACAAGTGAACAACAGACAATTATTATTTCTACAGGTGCAAACTCCGTATTAAACACCATTTCTACGCATGGTTCAATAGTGAAATTGTTCTTAACAGCTGACCAATGAGTAACATGGATAAAAGTCAGAGGACTACTGTATGTTAAAGGTGAGCAATAGTTTCAGTAGTTCTCACAGCTGTTCTTTGAGAAAATGGAGGTTATTTGTGATTTCAGTGTTATTAGTGTAGACTGGATTGCACTGCAATCTGACACTAATGGCAATTTCTGGGAAACGGCAGTAAATGAGAGACCATGCACTTCACTTAATGGAATTCTCAGCTTTCATTTGTTGGAAAAACTCACACACATTAGCAACTGTTACAAGAACTACGCTCGGACAGACGTTTTGGTACACTATAATGCGGCGGAGTATTATAGAACGTGAAACATTCACACGTAGCCTCTAAATTTGCACAGACAAAGTTCATACTCATACTAGACTATGATAAGTTAAATTCCGTGAGGAAAAAACTTATTTTTTCTATTATCTATCACTCTTAATGATGCCGCTTTGATTTCTGTTCTTGCTATTTTAATGCAGACAAGGTAAAGTACTCTTGACACTTACATCTCCACTGTCAGATAGCAAGTGCTGCTGAAGGGAGCTCGCCTCCCTGACGAACCTTTTCTTAGGCCCAACTCGGTCAGCCAGGTTGCCCATGATCAGTCTGCGTTTTAGCCCACCAGTAAATAATCTCACACACTGTCTCTCCTTTCTCTGTATGTTTTTTTCTTTTTCATTTACCTACAGAACGCTTCCCTGCTTCCTCTCCTCCTGCGTCACTGACACACTTACAGACACACAACTCACACTTGAATTTCCAGAGACACAGTTGCACCCTCCTGTCCCTCTATATACAGACACACACACACACACACTTTTTTCACATATAAATCTGGGTTAGATCAGTCCTGTTTTGAGCTAGAGCTAAAATAGAATGACCTCCAGCTATGGAGGAGAAGGGCAGGAGCAGACAAAAGGAAGGAAGAGGACCGTAACAGTGTCAGAGGCAGACAGATTAAGAGAGGGGATTTTATAACTGTTTACAACTTCATAAGAAACAGGAGCTTTTCTCACACCTGCAGAGTGAAAGTCTCTGTTGCAGTTTTGTGGAAATCACAAAGAAAGTTACAGTACAAAGAGACTTTAATAAACCTTTTGGATTGCCTGAAAATGAAAAGCGAACACAGGATGTGTCAGAAAAAACATGACTAAAATGACACAGCTCTGAAAAATGTCTTTGCTTTGAAAGTAATGTTGACTAAAGCTGGCAGGCGAGCCAGTAGGCAAAAGTTTCTGTTCGTGTCTGCGTTATATTAATGCATTTGTGCATTTGTGTGCATGCATCCAAGTGCAAGTGTCCTATCTTTTTTAGTTTATTAATTTGCTCAATAATATTTGTGTACACCGAAAAAGATAATGATGGTATCGAATCACAGCAGCAGCAGCTGCATCATTGACCCCGGTCAGTTTAACTTGTCTCAATCTTCTTTAACAAAAAGAGCCAAGAATCTATCAGAAAGAAGAGGAAAAGTGGCTGCTTTAAATATTTATTTATATGTATGAAAAACTTGTTTAACATGCAGAGCATTTGACGCATTTTACTCATATTCTGTACTGCGCTAACTGTAGCTGCTCAACACATTGTTGCCCTCTGCTGGTCAGGAGGTACTGTCACCTCCTATCATTACACCCCTCTATCTTTTCTGTTATCTGTGTCTTTTAGCTTTCACTTTACACAACTCCACTAAATGGAACAGAACCACTCAATTGAGATTTATCATGGTTTATCATGATTAAGATTAATCACTTAAATATAAATGAGCACTGCAGAAGGTGCTGTACTGTTTGTTCACTACCATGTGTGAACACAATGGAGAGCAGATAACTTTACTCCCACATACACACACGAGCCAGTTGTCGTGTTGTTGTCGTGCGGCCTCTCTCCATAAGATACTCAATACAGCTGACCCTCCGAAACAGAAACAAAGAATCAGAGATCATTTCCCTTACAAATGCACGCTTTAAAGCAGACAGTGTGAATGCTGGGAAGGAAGCAGAATTCCACCAATTTCACCCTGAAAAACTGCACGCCTTCTCAGAAAATCAGATACAAAAAGCCCTCAGTAAAGTGAGAACCACACAGTAGTGGCCATGAATAGAGCAAAACAAGAACAACCCCAGGTTTCATTTCAGCTGTAGCCAGACTTATAAAAAGCCATAATTCTCCAACCAGCCTGTCATAGGCTCAGACAGTCGACTTGTCTCTATTACTGTCATGCAGTGTCTCGCTGCTGCATTTGTCACCCCGATCACAAATTGTACAGAAACTACAACAAGTCAGCATATCTAACAAGATCATCACTGAAGTTCTGTTCTAGGACAGGACTGATGTATTTCATGTCATAAATGCTTCCCTTAGGCTATACCAGGAGGCTCAGGAAACTATAAAGTTCATTTTTTATGGGCATGATAAGTTCAAGGTGTTGGCTTGGCTTCTATTGTGCCCACCTAAACACTTACATGTCTTCTTCTGCATGCCTGATAACGCAACACCCTCAAAAATCTTTTGGAGTCCATGACTTTACAGGTTCCAGCTTTCTGGCAGCACAGTGTGGACCTACATAATATTAGGCAATTTGTTTTAATGTGTAGGTGAACAGTGAATTGGATAAACAGGAAGCTAAGCCAAGAAAATCTTGACTGAAAGCAGTAACATAGTGGATTCCTGTTTGACATCTGCCATATATATCGCACTGCATTTGGGAGGATTGTGGCAAGGCTGTCTGAGCTGACAGTAGATGGCACATATGTGACATATTTTAGGTGAAAAGTAACAAACAGCCTCACAGATATATCACACCAGCAGCACAACACTGAAAAATGATAATAAAAGTTATTTACGGCTGACATATAATCACTCTTACAAATGTTTTTTTTAATGTTTTACATGGTATCCAAAAACTGCCATTAACTTATCCAAACTCTCTTTCTCTTCCATTCTGTCTTATGTAAGAGTTTCTATTTATGTATGTTGTCTAATTGGAGAGAGTGAATAATATGGGAGCCTTTTCTGTCTTCTTTTATAACCAGTGGGACAGATTTCAGGCCCTTTTCATTATGTCTGGAATGTCAGGGGGGGGGAAAAAAAGACCCTTTAAAAGATTCATAAGCTGCTAATGAGGTTACGCAGCACATTTCAAAGCAAAAATAGTGTGACGAGACGTCTGTGTGTGTGTGTGTGTGTGTGTGTGTGTGTGTGTGTGCATCTCCCAAAAAGGGTGGAGGATTATACATTACTGTTACTCGGTGAAAAAATTACCCAGATGAGCAGACACTGACAGCTGAAACAAACAGCAGACGGCTCACAGTGTCTGACTGGATTTTGAAAAAGGGAAATAGTTTATATTTTAGTTTCTATTCTAAACAACTTCTGACAACTCCAGTCTTTAGTGTAAGGGGGGGGGGGGGGTTTGGGAATCT
>VUQJ01037742.1:7169-20289 GCA_015108635.1 Andinoacara biseriatus
TGTGTTTTTCTTCTTGTCAATAATGTTGTGCTTTTCTTCAGGGCAGTTTTGATCAGTCTGCGGATCTTAGCCAACATCCTGGTCCTGCTGTCCTTAGCAGGCAGCATATACATCATTTATTTTGTGGTGGATCGTTCTCAGAAGCTGGAGCAGGAGAAGCCGGAGCTGACGCTATGGGAGAAGAATGAGGTACAGGAGCAGACTGGAGGTCATCATCCTCATCATCAGTTATTTTGATTGGATTATCCAATATACAGTACAGTTCTAAGGAACCACTGAAAGTGGAGCCTTGACATGGATCCAATGGAAGACATCTACTAAATGCTTACATCCATCTGCCAGTGGCAGTTTATCATTTCATTAATTTCAAAGCTCTTAGTCACCCTAAAGCCTATCTGCTGCTCCTCTCCTCTACACCCTGTTGTAATTCATTAATATCATGTTGTCTAAATAACTCCTCTTGCTTGATGATCACATGATCTATCAAAATATCAGTTCAGTTTCACAACAAAATCTGCAAGCTATGTTCAGTCAAAATGCAAAACATTCTTCTTATTTTTCTGTCACAAATCTACTTGTTTAGGGTTAGAAAGAGCTCATGAGTTTGTCTAAAGCAGTAGTTCCTAAAGGTTGTGAAATTTCCTTGCAACTAAATATTCCACATTCAGCTGTTAGTGGTATTATAACAAAGTGGAAGTGATTGCGAACGACAGCAACTCAGCCACAAAGTGGAAGGCAACCTAAAATGACAGAGTGAGATCAGCATTAGACTGAGGCACAAAGTGAGCAGAGGTCACCACCTTTCTGCAGAGTCAATTGCTACTATTGGTACAAAAGTACAATTGATACTTCTCCACCTGGCAATTTGATGGATGAGTTTGAGTTTGTCATGGTCCAGCTGTGTTTCTTAGTTTGCTTTTGACTTCATTCTGGGTTTTGCAGTTTGAATTTTGAGGTCTTACTTTAGTTGTTAGAGTCATGTTCTTGAGTATAGTTTATTTATATTAGATTCCCTGTTTTCCTGTGTTGTGTTTAGTTTAGCTTCCCCTTGTCTCCTTATTGTAATTCTGTTACCCTGTTCTCCCCTGATGTTTTCACTCTCCTCTTGTTACCATGTGTGTCTTCTGTCTTGTGTCTTCTTCAGTTCTTCATTGTGTCATTCCACAAGCTATGTGAATCTACATTCTGATTTTTTCCCTTTGATCATCCAAGGTTTTGTATCATGGACTTCACTCCGGCCTTGGCATAGCAATTTTGTATTTTTGTATTTTTTTGAAATATAGTGAGAAACATCTGCTCAAATGTACTTTGCATTACCGTAATTATGTTTCTGAAAGCTGAGAAATTGTGCTTCACAACCAATATAGGGTTATTATATTGATTGTTCTGCACTGGCAGGACATTTGAAATGCATTTGTGTCGGTGATGACACGTTCAGTGTTAAGGGGGTTAACTTTGACTCTGCAGCCTGCGCTCGGGTCCAACTCTGCCTGCGACAGTCCTCATATGGCAGGATTTGGCAGCTGCCAGGAAAACAGTACTTGTCTGACTACATTGTGCCAAGTGTAATGTTTGGCAATTTCATGTTTGGGGATTGATTCTTCCTGTTCAAACATGACTGCACACCAGTACACAAAGTAAGGTCCATAAAGACATGGATGAGTGAGGTTGATGCAGAAGAACTTGACTGGCCTGTGTTTGCAGTTTAGTTGCTGAGAATGTCAAATTCTTGTCACAAATACACAACCAAAGACTGTGCCTAGGAGCTCATTTCAGTTATTTTAAGCAGCCAATTATTAGGACCTTCAGAAATGCTGGAAATTTCTAGAAAGGATGAGACTTATGGTTGTTGAATGTTTTTAAGTTAAAGTAAAAAATAATTTTTTTCCCACATCAGATCCTTATTAGTTACTTCTGTGTTCGTCCTCCTTCCAGGTGAGTGTGGTGGTTTCTCTCATCACCATGATTGCTCCGTCTGCATTCGAGCTGGTGGCTCAGCTGGAGATGTATCACCCACGAACCTCACTGCGATTCCAGTTAGCCAGGTAATATTAGTCTAACAACAGCAACCTATAATGACACATCAGTATGGAAGCTTGTTTCTGCCACTGAAAAAGAAAATACCATAACTCAACATTTTGAGTTAATAAGTCGAAATTTTGAGTTAGCTCTGCTAATCAGGAAATGCCATAAAGGACATAATTTCCTCGCTACCCAGAAGTGGATGGTGCAAAACTATGGCTGTAATGTGTTCATGTCAAGTTGTTGGACAGCTAATGTCTACCACCATCTGCTTCCAGGTAACAAGGAAATGATGTACCTTCACAGAGCTTCCTGACTGGCAGAGCTAACTCAAAATTTTGACTTATTAAATTGAATTTTTTTTTTTTTCAGTGGCAGAAACAAGCTTCCATACCTTGATGACATACTGTATGGCTCAAAAGTTTTTTTTAAGGGAACACTTCAACAATTTTAACTTTGATTTTTGGTGAGATTTTGAATCCAGCCCTCAAATCCAGGGCTGATAATTTTAGTTTCCACTGACTATTGTTGCATTGTTCTGTTCTCTATAAATTACACAGTGTATGCCAGGAAAGATTTTCACTTTGACTATTTCATTCACCAAGATCTCATGTGTTTCCTGAATTTGAGCAGTATATTACCCCACATGCCCTACAGTAACTTACAGTATAATTATCTGATTACAGGGTCCTTGTCTTATACCTTGGGAATCTCTACAGCCTCATCATTGCACTCCTTGATAAAGTCAACAGTATGAGCTCTGCTGTGAGTATGCTAACTAGCCAAAATTTAGAATTTAGAATTACTGATTGTCCTAACCCCACTAAATGCATGTTTTTGGACTATGGGATGAACCAGAGTACCTGGTGAGAACACGGACAGGGAGAGAACATGCAAACTCCACACAGATGGCCACCAGATGGTGGATTTGAACCCTGCTTACTGTTAGGCAACAGAGCTACTACTGTGGCACTGTGCTATACTATACTGTGTCATTAAAACAAATATATAGTATATAGGCTATTTTAATCTTGATACCAGAAATAGAGTAACCACAATTCATTCTGTTTTCAACACCTTTAAAACATGTCTCTTTACATGTTATATATACTTGTTAAGAGAGTAAACAGTTTCGGAATTATTTACCACTGTGTAAGCTGAATTAATTATGGTCTGTCTTCAAGGTCCAAGTGAGTACTGTAAACTGGAGTGACTCCAGCAACTTCCTGGCCACAATATCTCACCCTGAGGGAAACAGCCTCTCCACGCTGGTGTCAGATATTGCCCTTTCTGAGAATCGAAGTATCTCAACAGCAACCGTTGCCACGATGCTGGCTATAGCCAACAGCAAGAGCAGTTCAGGGGCCAACTACAACCAGACAGCTTTGTTTGAGAAGAACACCCGTTCGCAACAGGATCAGTGCTGGGAGACCTATGTTGGACAGGTTCTGACAGTGTTTTTTGCATTGATGTCATTAATATGAATAAAAATGAGAAGCATTTTCAAATTATCTGCAGAGACAAAGTGTCTATGCATAATGTATATATGTTTGCAAATATATATATATATATATATATTCATATACACATACACAGTGGTACCTTGACATACGCGTTTAATTCATTCTGTGACCTAGCTTGTAACTTAATTTGATCGTATGTCAAATCAAATTTTCCCATAGAAACTAATTGAAACATCATTAATCTGTTCCCGCCCCCCAAAAAACCACTGCAATTTGACCTGAAAGATAAGATCATGGCTAAGATGGAAACTTGGACCTGTCGAAGCCGACTATGTGAAGTACCCTCTGAAAGTCTACTAGAAAATGCGAATGCAGCACTGCATAAAATCCCTACATCGACCATCGCCAAAATCAGTTGATCTATACCACAACAGCAGTGATCCTTGAGATGCTTGGCTATAAGATGCCAAACAGCCACAAGGAACAGTATCCTCCATGAAAAAGATGGCTAGAGGCTAAGACACACCCTGAATGGCTGACTAAAGGCCAGATGGTCCTGATCCCCAAGGACCTCCAGAAGGGACTGGTCCCATCCAACTACCAATAACCTGCCTTAGCACAACATGGAAACTCCTGTCAGGCATCATAGAAGTTAAGATGAACAGGCCCAGAAAGGAACTGGAAGTAACACTGGAGGAGCAAAACACCAGCTACTGGTAGATGCTGATAGGTACTTGGGCGTTCACCTTGGGCACGACCTCACCTGAGGCAACAACACTCCCAGTCTGGTCAGGAAGGCACACCAGTGCCTCTACTTCCACAGGAGGCTGAGGCACGCTGGACTCAGAAGCTCAGCCCTCTCATTCTACAGATGTCTGGTGGAGAGCATCATGGGCTCCTGCATCACTGTGTGTAACGGAAGCTGCTCTGTGGCAGAGAAGAAAGCTCTGCAGAGGGTGGTAAATGCTGCACAGAGGACTGTTGGAGTCAGCTTCTCCACCACCACTGACATTTCAAAGGTTCCCCATTGTGGGACAAATAAGGAGATTTCTATTTACTCTGCCAGATGCAGGAAAAGGGCCACCTGCATCCTGAAGGAATCCACACACCCAGCGCACACACTTTTTGTTCTAATCCCCTCAGGTAGGAGGCTGAGGAGCTTTAAGAGCAGGACCACCAGGCCGAGGAAGAGCTTCTTCCCTGAAGCTGTAAGACTGTTGAACTGATATACCGCCATCAATCCTTGCACACACTCATGCTGCTGTTATTGCACCATCCACACTGCTGTGACACCAAGTGTCACTACCTTTACTACATCTCAAACTGCTATTGAATATTGTTTATTATTATTATATTATGTATATGTGAATGGGTATGGATGTGTGAGTGTGTTTGTGTATATGTGTATTTTTCTATTATATTATTGTTACTTTCTATTTCTATTTATTCTTCTTTAAGGGCAACACTGGGACCTGAGGACAGAAATTGTGTTCCACTGCATGTAAATGTGATGTGAATGACAATAAAGAATCCTTGAATCCTTGAGGTAGAGCAGTCACTTGAGACTGTAGGACTAGACTGACTAACCTGTGCACCACCTGGATCGATTACAAGAAATCCCATGACTCGATGCCGCACACATGGATCCTGGAATGCCTAGGACTATACAAGATCAACATAACCCCAAGACCCTTCATCAAGAGCTCAATGGGAACTAGCCAAACTTCAAGCCCATTGCACAAATCATCGATTCACTGATCCACACCACATGGATCTACAGCAATGACATTGGAATGTCATTCAGAGTGGAGAAGTGTAGTCGGATAGTAAAAAATACAGGGAAGGTAGTCAGAACTGAGGGGATTGCACTACTGAAAGGCATCATTGCATAAATTGAGGACAGCTAGAAGTACCTTGGAATCCCACAGGCAAATGGGACCATGATGAGGCCACTAGGAACGTTGCAACCTCCAAGTAGCTGCAGAGAGTGAGGCAAAACCTGAAGAGTCAGAGAGCAAGATCCGAGCAATCAACATCAAACCCTGCCAGTCATCATATTCCTTGTTGGGATAATTAGCTGGCCAAAGGAGGAAATATAAGCCACTGATGTCAAGACATGAAAGCTGCTTACCATGCATGGAGGGTTTTACCCCAAATTCAGCACGCTTAGACTGTACGCTAAGCGGAAGGAAGGAGGCCGAGGACTAGTAAGTGTCAGAACCACTATCCTGGATGAAACTACAAAGATCCATGAATACATCAGGAAGATGGACACAAAGGATCAGGTGCTTAGTGAATACTTCAGGGAGCAGAAACCTGAGAAAGAAGAGAAGCAAGAATAGGAACCATCATGGAAGGAAAGGCCTCTGCACAGAATGTACCACTGGCAGATCAAAGAAGTGGCTGATACAGAACAATCCTACAATGGCTGGACAAAGCTGGACTGACAGACAGCACAGAGGCACTAATCATGGTGGCACAGGAACAAGCTCTGAGCACAAGATCGATAGAGGCTGAAGTCTACCACACAAGGCAAGACCCCAGGTACAGGCTGTGCAGAGATGCCCCTGAGACAATCCAATGCATAACAGCAGGGTGCAAGATGCTAGCCTGCAGGGTATACATGGACTGCCATAACCAAGTGGCTGGCACAATCTACAGCAACATCTATGCCGAGTATGACCTGGAAGTCCCAAGGTCAAAATGGGGTAAGCCCCTAAGAGTGGTTGAGAATAACAGAGCTAAGATCCTGTGCGACTGAGATACTGACAGACAAACTTGTGATGGCTAACCAACCGGACAAGGTAGTGATGGACAAACAAAGGAAGAAAGCCGTAGTGATAGACGTTGCAATACCAAGTGATAGCGTCACCTAATTTGCATTATGAAGAAGGAACACAAGAAGCTTGACAAATACCAAGAGGTCAGAGCACCGTCGCAAACTCCTCAGTAAGGAAAGGATCTACTAGCTGTCTTAAAAGTCACTAGAACTCACTATATAACGTCATCACCTAATTTGCACAATTTATTTGTATGTAGTTTTAATCGAGGCTGTAGGAGAGAGGAATAACATTGGAGAAAAAAGTAAAGAAAAAAACACCCTGAATATGTTTAGAACTACAAATGAACTTTATGAAACAACTTCATGACTTTATGACTTGCCCAGACCCACATTCAATTTTCTCCCATATTGTTTAATGTTAGAATATAAAATTTAACAAAAACACTGTTATGTGTGGTACAATTGATAGCTCTACATTAAACCCTCCTTTTTTTGGGCCACTTTTGTGTAAGAAAACTTGTTGTAGGCTGTCTCAAAAGTTGCTAAGTGCCAAAGCGAGGTCCAGAGGGGTTAGGTCCCCCATTGTGTCAAAAAATGAAGTCTGTGCCATGCCAAAGCGTTCAAAGGCTGTATGTACACCAAACACGGTGACAGAGGAGGATTTGAGGTTTCTGGCCCATCTCCAAAACTCTCTGAAAGTTGCCAACATCCCTGGAAAAAGTCACTAAGTTTGTCACTAGTCACTTTTTTGGAAAAAAAAAGTCGCCAGGTGGGGGGGTCTGAAAAGTTGCTAAATCTAGTGAAAAAGTCATTTAACTGGCAACACTGGCTCAGAGAAGAGCTAGAAAGGATGTGGAAGTTGAAGGTCACAGTGGTTCCTGTGGTAATCGGAACACTCGGGGCAATGACCCCCAAACTGGAAGAATGGCTCTCTATCTATCTATCTATCTATCTTGTTTGAAATATCTGTATATTGTATTTAGAAATTTCCCTGATGTATATATTGCATTCTGTGTTCTCAGGAGATGTTGAAACTGTCCATCATTGACATGATCTTCACAGTGGTGAGCATCCTGCTCATTGACTTCATCCGAGGTCTAGTGGTTCGCTACCTGAGTGACTGCTGCTGCTGGGATTTAGAGAGCAAGTTTGTAAGTTGTTTGCAAGCTTTTGCATTGGTTTTGCAAATAAACCTTGTTTGTGTGCCAGTGCCTCAATGATAACTGAGGTACTGGCAGATACTTATTGTGTGGCAAGGTAAAACACCCGGTGAAACAAGTAGCACTTACCCATGCTAAACATAACAATTCTGCATTACATAATGTTTTATTACAAGACACTGAGAAATTATTTTGCATGTTTGTTTTTGCTTTAAAACCCCAAAGTGTTACATGTCTTTATTTTTTCTTATACAGAATTGTGATGATCTTTTAGATGCTTGCTGGCAGTCTTCCTGGTCTTGAGTATAATCAATGGTTTGCACCTTGTTGTAAACCCTGTCTTAATTGTAGACTTTGACAGTCTTCCTCCTCAAACTTGGTGAGATGTTGTGAAGTTGTTTTTCTTAACCATGGAAATAATTTATCATATTCCTTAGTTGTCTTCTGTGGTCTTTCAGGTATTTTAAAGTTGCTGAGTTGGTCAGTGCATTCATGTTTTTTAACAGATTGCACCAGATTATTGATTTTGCTACTTCTAAATTTTTTGCTGTCTCTCTGATAGGTTTATTTGGGTTTTTCAACCTAGTGATGGCCTCCTTCACTTGTACTGACATTTCTTTGGACCTTAAATTACATTAAAATTACAATGTAATGCTTTAAAATACAAATTCAACACTTTGAATCAACTTCACACATTATGTCTGCTTCATTTGTCATGAAAGAATAAGTGAGCAGGCCATGAAACTGATTGTCAGTTTGTTGTCCCATTAATTTTAAACCTCTGAAAATGGGGCAATGTATAAAAACGCTGTAATTCTTAAACAGTTAATGCTACATTTCCATGAGAGCCTTTAAATGAAAGCTGAAAGTCTGCACTTTGATCGCATATTGATTGCTCGATATACAATCCACTTTAGTGGTGTACATAGTTAGAAGTAGAAAAATTGTATCTTTGTCCTAAACATTATGGAGGGCAATGCCGAAAACATCAAATATTTGAACGTTTTACTATTTCATGAAAAATATTAGCTAATTTTAAAGTTATAGCAACTGCATGTCTCAAAAAAGTTGGAATAGGGCAACAAAAATTTGAAAAAGAGGTACTTGGGATGGCTGTGGCCAGGTGGAAGAACATATTCATCAACTCATCAAAAGGTTGGTGGTTTGAGCTTGCATGCCATAGTATTTTTGGGCAAGGTATTGAACCACGATGTATTCATCAGAGTGCGAATGGGTGTGCAAATGTTAGAAGCACTGAATATAGAAAAAAAATACTTGGGTGAATGCAAATGTGTTGTATAAAGCACTTTATAAGAACTAGTCCATTTACTAAAAATAAACACTTTGCATTAACAGCATTTTGCAGCTAATTAAGGACAGTATCATGATCATCAGCACCATCTCAGAGAGGGAGATTTCCTTATACTGTGTATACAAATTATGGAACAATTTCAGAATGATGTTTCTCAATGTAAAATTTTGAAGACTTTTAATATCTCATGATCATCTTTAAAAGATTCCAAGAATCTGGAAAAATTTCTGTGCACAAAGGTGTCATGTGTGAGCGGTATGGCGAGCAGGGTGGACCCAAATGCAGAACTCCTGAGACAGACTAAACTTAAAAGGCGACTTTATTGCAAAAGAAACCGTAACAGACAAAACTGAGGACACTGGTGGCAAAAAGAAACAAAACCCACATATCCATGAGGGAGGACGCAACAGGGAACAGAGAGAAACGCAGAAAATAAATACACTGGGGAAGACGAGGGACACCCGAAAACAGCTGGGGAGAACAGGAGGACCAAATCAGGCTAATGAAACAGGAAGCAAAACTAGACACAACACACTGTGAACACGAGACTATCAAAATAAAAACAGGAAACACCTAACAGGGTGCACAGAGACTTCACACAAAACACTGGCACAGAGGAATCAACATACAGGCGAGAACACAGGGAAATAAAACTACAACAAAGCCAGAACTAAGATGAAACAAAACATAACACACAAAACACTGGATCACCGACCCAGGATCATGACAAAAGGAAAAGGCCATGCTCATGATCTTCCAGCCCCCAGGAAGTACTGCATTAAAAACAGGCATGATTCTGTCACTGAAATCACTGCATGGGCTCAGGAACACACTATCATGCAAGGAAGAAGCCATATGTGAATGTAGTGGAGTGGAGAACTGTTCTGTGGTCAGACCAAAAAAAAATTGCCTTTTTTTTTTTTGAAACATGGTCATCATATCCTGTGGACTAAAGGGGAAAGGGACCATCAGGCTCTGTATTAGAAGTCAGTTCAAAAGCCTTTGTCTCTTATGGTATGGGGGTGTATTAGTGCCTATGGAACCACCATGAAAGGTGAAAGTACAGATTTTACAGCAACATATGCTTCCATCCAGGTACAGCTATTTAAACAGCAGGAGTCCTGGTACTGAACTGACCTGTCTGCAGCACAGACCTTTCAGTAACTGAAAACATCATGAAAAGAAAAACAACAAAAATGCTCCAGGACTGTTGAGCAGCTAGAATCTTTTATCAGACAAACATAGAACAACATTTCTCTCCCAGAAGTCCAGCTAATGATATACGCACTGTTGTTAATAGAAGAGGGGATACTAAACATTTTATTTGTTTTCTATGCTTTGTTGTGAATAAAATATGAGTTTACGAGATTTGCAATTCACTGCATTCTGGTTTTATTTACATTTTGCACAACAACCCAACTTTTTTTTGTTGTGTTTTTATAATAAAAAATACAAACATTATAACACTACATTAATACTTTTGTTCTGTCTTTTGTCAGCCTGAATATGGTGAATTCAAAATAGCTGAGAATGTCTTGCATCTAATTTATAACCAAGGAATGATCTGGTAAGTCTGAAAAACACTTTATAATTCTAATACCATAGGTCCTAATTCTGAGCTTATAGTGAGGCTGGTGCTGATGTGTCTCCATGACCCTGTTTAATGGACTGTAACTCTCTGCAATATCTCGGTTTTACCTCGCGACTGTATTTTCTCATCTAATTCCAGAAACGTCTCCTTGCAGCAATAAATGTAATGAAGTGAACCACTGGATGTAATATCTTTTATATGACGTGTGACCTTATTGCCTGTGTGTGTTACTGATGTGTCGCTTTCTTCCCTTCAGGATGGGAGCATTTTTTTCTCCCTGTCTTCCTGCCTTCAACGTGCTGAAGCTGATTGGTCTGATGTATCTGAGGAGCTGGGCCGTTCTTACCTGTAATGTTCCCCATCAGCAGGTCTTCCGAGCATCTAGGTCTAACACACACACACACACACACACACACACACACACACACACACAGAGAGAGAGAGAGAGAGAGAGAGAGAGAGAGAGAGTGTAAATGCCCAGATTTACAATAATTTACAGTATTTTTTTTAGTTTTTTTTATGGCTTTGAAAGTTTAAGATTGGGGGCTTGGCTGCTTTGAATCACGTGCTAACCAGAGGTTCTGTATAAAAGGTGCACTGTGACATCACCGATTGTTGACTGCACATTTTGAAACATCAAACGTTATTATTTTGTCTGCCAACATGTTGGTTTTTTGAACAGGGAGATAATATTTTGGGGAATGGTTTTATAGCCCTCCAGTTGTTTTCTAGAGACCTTGTAAATAAATGATTAACAAAGCTGTTCTGGTGGATATACAGCCAACAGTCCGGGCATTCTCTTATGCTCTTCTGTGCTCTGCACAATTTGTGGATGTGCTCCTCCCTTTGATAAAGATAAAAAAAAACTGCGTTTGCAGGTGCAGCAAAGTGGCAACAAGTCAGTGTGCTGTCCTAAAGTACAGTATACGCAACTTCCTATATACACACCCACATACACAATCAGGCCACTCTGATTTATGTTAGGAGCCTGTGATTGCTTCTTTCTTGCTTCTTATCAGTCACTCCCAGATGTGGTAGAAAATCAGAGCAGACACACACAGACTTGCAAATGTGCACGTGCAATGATGGCACATAGAATTCACTATAAACTGTGAGAAAAATTTTAATTAGTTTCTCCTGGAGGAGAGAGAGGTTGAAATTGGCATGTCACTAATGCAGTAATAACTAAGAATTCTGTTTTTTTACATCGCCAGTCATAATTTGGAATGGCAAGACTACTGAATGTGCATCTATATGAGAGGCAGTGGCACTCACCTTCAAATCTTTGTGTGTAATGAAAATCCACATTTAAATGTCATGGCTCAGTTTTATTATTATTATTTTTTTTTTTTTGAGTTTTGTTAAATGGTTCTCTTTCTTGGGTATCAGGTCCTGCTGCTTTGTCAGAGGTAGTAAAAGAAAAGAGCACATTAATTATAGTACCATTTAAAAGTTTGGACACACTCAACCATTCATATCAATGGATCTATAATAGAAAGCACTGCACAGTGATGGCAAAGAAAACAAACGGTGGTACCTAACTATGTCAACTCAAGAATAAAAAATCAAAGAAAGACTGAGATAACAGACACAGAATAAATGCACACCAGGGTGAGAAGGAAAAGAAACTAATGAAGGTGAGAAAAAGAACAAAGGAAGGGAAAAAACTGAAACCTAACTGGGTCACTCCAGCTCAAATCAGCAAAAAAAAATGTCATCATTTTCTGCTTGATCACCTGATGCCTTTTTTTGTTTTCATTGTTCCAAAGATTGAACATACACTGCTCAAAAAAAAAATAAAGGGAACACTCAAATAACACATCCTAGATCTGAATGAATGAAAAAATGTCATTAAATACTTTGTTCTGTACAAAGTTGAATGCGCTGACAACAAAATCACACAAAAATCATCAATGGAAATCAAATGTATTAACCAAGGCCTGGATTTGGAGTCACACACAAAATTAAAGTGGAAAAAAACACTACAGGCTGATCCAACTTTGATGTAATGTCCTTGCAACAAGTCAAAATGAGGCTCAGTATTGTGTGTGTGGCCTCCACGGGCCTGTATGACCTCCCTACAACGCCTGAGCATGCTCCTGATGAGGTGGCAGATGGTCTCCTGAGAGATCTCCTCCCAGACCTGGACTAAAGCATCTGCCAACTCCTGGACAGTCTGTGGTGCAACATGAAGTTGGTGGATGGAGCGAGACATGATGTCCCAGATGTGCTCAATCAGATTCAGCTGTGGAGCGGGCGGGCCAGTCAACAGCTTCAATGCCTTCATATTATAGGAACTGCTGACACACTCCAGCCACATGAGGTCTAGCATTGTCCAAGGGCCAACCGCACCAGCATGTGGTCTCACAAGAGGTCTGAGGATCTCATCTCGGTACCTAATGGCAGTCATGCTACCTCTGGCGACCACATGGAGGGCTGTGCGGCCCTCCAAAGAAATGCCACTCCACACCATTACTGACCCACTGCCAAACCGGTCATGCTGAAGGATGTTGCAGGCAGCAGATCGCTCTCCATGGCGTCTCCAGACTCTGTCACGTCTGTCACATGTGCTCAGTGTGAACCTGCTTCCATCTGTGAAGAGCACAGGGCGCCATTGGCAAATTTGCCAATCCTGGTGTTCTCTAGCAAATGCCAAGCGTCCTGCACGGTGTTGGGCTGTGAGCACAACCCCCATCTGTGGACGTCGGGCCCTCGTACCATCCTCATGGAGTCGGTTTCTAACCGTTTGTGCAGACACATGCACATTTGTGGCCTTCTGGAGGTCATTGT
>VUQJ01037746.1:0-12840 GCA_015108635.1 Andinoacara biseriatus
AGAGGGAATTAGGTCACTGCTTAGTGAAAAAATAGATAAAAGCACCTCAAGAAGTAAAAAAAAAAAATAAATAAACCACAAAGACACAAGAAATACAGGAAAACAAAAATAAGCGCAAGGACTCCTGAATGAACTGACACTTAGATGCATTTGAATGTGTAACTGTTTCTGTTGCAGAGATGCGCACAACAAAGTTCAGAGACTGAAGAACCTCTTTAGTTCGGTGACACCTGAAATGCAACAATTCTCCATCTCCAACAGGTAATTTAGCCGAGTAATAAGTCCAAAAATGTATTTTATTAAAGCTGATGATTCCTGGTGAATGAGAGCTTAAATCATGAATAAAAGTCAACCTCAAAATGAAAATCAAATCAAATGACCTAAAATCTCAAAGGATCGTCACAAGCTTACATATCCATTTTATATCCGGCAATTAGTTTTAGAAAAACGTGTGAGTTCTTTAAACCAAGAATCATCACTAAAACGAGTTTTTTTCCTTCTCTTTTTAAAGCACTGATTTGTATCCCGGACACAGTCAAATATGTCTGCTCCACAAGAGGAGGGGAAAAAAAACCCCTCCTGTTAACAAGAATGGATAATGCTTACTTTGGGCATCAGACCTGCAAGATGATTTGGTGGACGAGAAGATACAATTTTTATCCACAACAGTGTCTAATTTAAATTCTGGTCAGCAAGAATAGTTTTGCACCTGCCTATCATGGATGATTATCTTCTCCTCCCACCAACTGATTGCAATCTTCACACTCAGAAATTCCTGGGTGAACTGATATGAAATATGTGGCCTTATTCATCTGAGAGTCTTGACACTTGGGAGAACTTTCATGCTCTTACCATTACTTTACATCCATATAATATAATATGGTTTTAATTTGACTCATTAATTGTGACACAGCTGTTAAACACAACTGCATCATTCAGTGAAAGACAAAAGAACACAGGCCTAGGAGGCATGGTGACATGGCAACTTGACATATCGGGATTCAATTTAATGAGCACACGGACGGCGGCGGATGTGAGGCGGTATGAGAGGGAGAGGGAAAAAAATTGGGGAAGACAAGTAGAAGAGAGATTGTGAAAGGCGAGAGCTCTGATAAAACAGAGCAGAAACTGTGAGTGACTAATTCATGACACAAAACTGGGATCCACGGGGTGTGTGCCAAAAAAAGACAAAAGAAAGGAAGCGCACAACCCATTCATAACCATTTTTAATACTGTAGTGACCACACTATATTTTGTGTACTGCCATCCAATGTAGCACTGACCTACAAAAACAAACAAACAAACAAACAAACAAACAAAAAAACACTGGACAATGCAAGATATATACCATGTGTTTCTCTTCCAGTCTGCCAATCACAGACATATCTGCATTATTATTATTATTATTATTATCAGGATGAAACCAGTTTATTTCTGTGCTGGATTTCAGTTAGCCAGGTGCAACAGTTTATTATGGTCTGCAAAACGCTCACTTTTAACAGCAGACGATTTTGGATCTTTACATTTAGGCACTTGCTTTAAGTTATTTCTGAGCTGTGAGTGATTGTACTTTTTTTTTCTCCATTTGATCTAGGAAAACAATTAAAAAAATTAAAAACAGTGAGTACATAATTTCCCCCTTTTCCTACATTGTAAGTATATCATTTGACATATTGACAATCAGAAAATAAATGTTTTTACTCAGTAAAAATAAAATGAAAGAAAAACAAAGATAAAATGGTGCCCTAAAAATCTGGTATCACTCTATTACAGCTGAAATCAATGTTTTGCCACCAGTTGATAATTGATACACTTTGACAGAATAGTCTTCCCCAATTTTCCCCCTTTCCACCACCTTTTTGAATTCCCCTGTTCTCTGCTGTTGTTGTTGTCACATTAGTTCAAATCAGTGTGATCTCCTGCTGTTAACATGGTGATAGTGGGGGCAAGCCTCCTACGCAGACTACTTACAAAAAGCCATAATGACTGTTTCTAGAGAAGTGGAGAAAATAAATAACAGGGAAAGGCACCCTTTGTGAATCCATAGGTGGCAAACAGTGTTTGGCCTTTGGAGGCTGTGTAGGTAACAAAGTTCTTAGTGACTCACAGGTCAAACCCCTGCAGAGGCTTCGGTCCCTCTGTGGTTTTAAGTATGATGCATATAACAGAAGAATGTGCACAACCTTTGCATCAGTTTCTAACTGTTTTTGCCATTTTAGAATATAAAACACAATCTAAAAGACACAATAGGAAATTATTTACACAGCACAATAATAGCTGATTAGAGCGCTATAGGATTAAAATATGATTACAATATATTTGAGAAATAACTCAAAATAAAAGGGAAAAAATTAAGGAATTCAAATTAATTTGAAAAATTATTAATTGTCTTGGCAACTATGCAAAAGTGCCAAAATTGGCCTGTGGCATTGTAACACCTGATTAATAAATACTAATGAATTTGAAAGGATTAAGGATGATTCGGTGAGACTGTAATGCAGTCTGCGCATAAAAAGGAAGTATTTTTATTCAGAAATAAACCTTAAAGTTGTGGCATCCATTCATAGTTGATAACCTCCTGCCAGAATTTATTTTTATTAAAAACATGCAGCCGCTCTAAATTAGACTGACCACAATCACCACTCCTCACAGTGGAGCTTATCAAATGAATGAAGGTAAAGCAACCAAAGTTCACTAACTTGCAGTGAAAAACACAACTCACAATATGGTCGACAGCAGGAAAAAGCTAATCAGAGCTGAGAAATGAACAGAATACTAATAATACACACTGAAAACACGGTCCATAAATAAAGATTTTCTGTTTTAGGGTTATTAGTTGTCCTTCGGTTTCACAGATTGTGCGGTATATTGTAGAGCGTAGCCTTGTATTGTATCACCATTTTAACAATATTATGTATCAAAGCATCACTGTGTCATAATACCATTGTTTTCTGGGGTAACATATCGTTATGGTATCATGAGTTACTCTATTATTCCCTTGCCTAATATGCACTGAAAGAAGTAAATATAGATCATTTCACATACGCTGGCGCTCCCTAATTCAGTTTCTACACTGATGGAGCATAACATTATGACCACTGTTATAACTGTGTTGATCCCCCTGCTTACAGCCCTGACCTACTGAGGCATGGACTCCACTAGATGTTAGCAGCAGATCCTTTAAGTCACCTCCATGGATCAGACTTGTTTGTCCCAGACAGACCACAGATGCTCAACTGGATTGAGATCAGGGGAATTTGGAGGTCAAATCAACACCTCAAACTCATTATTGTGCTCCTCAAACCACTTTTGCTTTGTGGCAGAGCATATTATCCTGCTGAAAGAGGTCACAACCATCAGGGAATACCATTTCAATGAGGTAGGTGAAGTGTGTCAGAGTAACATCCACATGGATGGCACGACCCAAGATTCTTCCCTTGGTGCATCCTGGTGCATCAGGTAGGTGATGCACATACTCTTAGCCATCCACATGATGTAAAAGAAAACGTGATTCATCAGACCAGGCCACTTTCCATTGCTCCGTGGTCAAGTTTTGATGTTCGCATGGTCATTATTGGCACTTTTGGGGGTGGACAGGGGTCAGCATGGGCACCCCGACTGGTCTGCAGCTATGCAGCCCCGTCCGCAACAAACTGTGATGCACTATGTATTCTGACACCTTTCCATCAGAACCAGCATTAACCTTTTTGGCAATCTGAACTACAGTAGCTCATCTGTTGGCTCACAACACATGAGCCAGCCTTTGCTTCCTAAGTGCATCAGCGAGTCTTGGCCGCCCATGACCCTGTCGCTGGTTCATCACTGTTCCTTCCTTGGACCACTTTTGATAGACAGTGACCACTGCAGGCTGTGAAAACCTGCAAGAGCTGCAGTTTTGGAGATGATCCAACGCAGTCTTCCAGCCATCAGAATTTGGCCCTTGTCAAACTCGCTCAAGTCCTTGTGCTCCTTCTTCTAACACATCAACTTTGAGAACAAAATGTTCACTCTCTCCCTAATATATCCCACCCACTAACATCTGCCATGATGAAGAGATAATCAGTGTTATCCACTTCACCAGTCAGTGGTTATAATGTTATGCTTGATCTGTGTATATGCCTTTTTATAAATGAACACATAAACTTAGCAGGACCCTAGTTTCAACCACAGGTATTAGTATTTCTAAATGCTGAATAAAGGCCATGTAAACCCCTAATAGAATTCTAAAAAGTGTAGCCTACAGGCCGTTCCTGGCCCTGGGCAATATTTTACGCCTGTGAGCTTAAAATGGATTGCTTTAAATTTCATCACTTTCTAATCTACTATTTTGGAAATCACAGTAACCTAAATCTTTCTAGTAAATATAACTGGTTTCAAAAAATGCCACCCCTCTAATGGACTGAATTTTATGAGTACACGTTACACTTACCAAGATAAAACCCACTCAAACATGTTGCAAAGACCACTTAAATGTATTGAAGTTTGATGTGTGGATTTCAGTGTTGGGTGTTACATTTTTCAGTACCACAGTAATGAATTACTGCAGTAAATTCCATAATCTGCAGTTACAATAACATTGTTAAAAAGGTTCTGCAATTATCTGCATGATGCCTTTAACTTGTGTGCTTGTGCTGCAATCAGCTGAAATCAGTTCCTGAGCAGGGAGGAGGACAATGATGGAGAGGACTACACCTTATGAGGAGTAGAGATATGAACCTTATTTTTATTTTTATCTCATTTTAATGAGCATGATAGTAAAGCGCAAACTGCATACGGGACAGAAACAACTGCATTATTCTGTTAACACAATTTCAGCTCTTCACAAACACAACTGCACAGACAGCATGCGAACACAAAGCTAGCGAAGAACCCAGAGTGGCATTAAAGCTCGGTGTGTGTCGACCCCAGGCCTGCAGCCTGAGCCGGATTCTTCAACAGGTAACAAAGGCGGCGATGAGCAGTCAGGCTGCCAGCACTGTAGCCTCCATTTCCACCTGCACATGTTTCTACAGTAGAACCTCTGTGGAGATCGCTTTAGTCTCTTTGGACTGGTTTTCAATTTTGCTTTTTATTATTAGCTTTGTGTTCAAACTTGGACACTAAAAGAAAGGTCGTATGTGCGCTGTCACTAGGATAGGGATTTGTGTCAGTGTGTGGTAATGTAGACAAAAGCTTATATTGTTAACTGGTAATTATGTAAAAATGCATTTCAGATCATATTATGGAGTAACTCAAACATCTGTAATGAGTAGTGTAATCAATTACTTTCTATGGAGAGTAACTTTAAGAATATAATTAACAAGCACTGCAGTAATTAAGGAGTGGGATTAATTATCAGTGATAATTGTTAAACAAACCTCTGCTCTCAAAGTTGAATGTGGTAAGCTAACTGTTTGGTGAACATCAGAATACTACTGGTGTTGCCATTACACATTAATCAGGTACAGCCCAACACTGGATTCACTGTGCAGCTCAGTGAGACTGTGGACTAAAGGAACACTGCAGAATCAATGGTTAGTACCTCCAGCATAGATCAGCTGCAAGGTTACATTTAAAAGCCCCATGCCCTTGATTTAAACATCATCTTTCAGGCTGGCATTGAGCCCAATCAATCATCAGATAAACTGGCCTGAGCGGCATTTAATAGGCCTAATTTATGATACTATCTAGCACTGTGCTCTGCTGGTATTGGAGACAACTTCTTCTAAGTGGACATACTAAGAGGAGCTTACCTCTAGCGGGATTCTGGCCCCTGCCTGGGTGGGCGGCAGCCTGCTGCCTGCCCTCGTGTCACTACTGAGAGGCTTATGACTGCCACATCAATACAGACATTAGAATGAAAGAAGGATTAGCCCAGGCTAGACTGGGCCTCAATGGACAGCGCAATAAAAAGCCATCTAAGCTAAGAAGGCTTAGATGGCTAAAGTCGATAGAATCACTACCACTTGCTCTGGAGTGAGTGTGTGGGGCCTCCTTGAGACTGTGAGTCCATAACAAGCTACTTGCAAGCTGATCATTGCACAGCAAGTCAAAAGTATAAGGGGCTGAGTATTAATATCTATTCAACATTTCCTCTAATTTATGCATGAATTTTCTGCCAGATTGATTAGGCTTCCTCTCTAAATAAAAACTCAAAATTGACTGCGTTCTTAACCAATAAACATGAATGGCTTATGCGCCAGGCTGACACGATCTTAACGCCCACACACACGCGCGCGCCCACACACGCGCGCGCACACACACACACACACACTGAGAAGGAGAGGATTCCAGAAAAAGGGAACATCGTCATTAATATAGGATAATAAGGAGATGGCTTTTTTTGCTCCCTCTGTGCATTTGCTGCCATGTGCCATCTTCAAAGTCTAAACACCACAACCCCCATAGCTCTGTTGCCTCAATCATTTCTTCTTGACGTGAAGAGGCAGAGGAGAGAGAAAGAAGAAGATGAAGCCAATTCTTCACGGCTCCTCAGAAGTAGGGCAAGGATAGTCCCTGCAGAGGACTGGGGGGTGGGGGTAGCCGCACGGTTGAGTTGTCTGATTGGATGGTATGAGGTGATGTCATTTTTGATGGTTGTGTGGGCCCTGCAGTGGAAAAGACTAAAGACTTAAGGTTCGAAAAGGACAGAAACTTCCAAAGATCATCAGAAAGCTGCAAATATCTGATGGTTTCATACCAAAGATCATTCCACATCAAACGAGACTTTGTTGTCTAGTGCAGCTGGCTTTAATTCAAAACTCTCTTCACATCCATCTAATTATAACGAGTGTTCCCCACTGCGCTTTAATGTTGCAAGCCTTTGGATGATAAGTTAGATCATAAAAAGATAAAACCTCATGAAATACAAAACAGGAGGAATCCGCGTTCTCATTATTCGACTGCTTCTGAGCCCCTTCAAGTCATTCACACCTGCATAGCCATCATTGCCAAAATGTGTTCTAAAATGTGCTCTGTAACTGCGCTCAGCTGTTAAAGTAAAACCATCTGATGGGCATATTTATGTCATTATGGTAAGAGAACTGACTCTGATAAACTCACCAGACGCGCAATCCTCCTCGTCAGCACCATTCTCGCAGTCTTTCTCCCCATCACATCTCCATGACAACGAGACACACTTGTTAGTGGATCCCCCACAGTCAAATTTCTCTGGAGGGCACGTCTGTTTGCCTGTGGGCAGAGATAAAAGAGATAGGGAGATTACTGTAGTTTTATGGTCCAGTAAAGGCAGCAACAACAACAACTACACGACACCGCTGGACCTGATTTCTATCACCCCCACAATGCTCATAAAAACCATCCAAAACCCCACCACTCTGGCCAATTGATTTTACTGCGTGGGCTGCCTCTGAAGAAACAGGCAGGAAGATCGTGAAATACAGCAAATGCACAGTTGGCTATAAAGCAAAAGCACAACCCAGCCCCCCCCCTCCATTTCCTGCCAATCTGCTCTAGTTGGCACAGGGTTGGTTTGATCCAGATTACAGTGCGTTTAATATGAAGCATGTTGTTAATTATGCATGTTTGCTTACAGTGTAGCCTTAAGCTTTCCAGAAAGAAATTGGAGGCGCGTGCCAAGTTATTGATCTTTTTTGATTGTTTTATCATATTTAAGAATGCTACTTAAAAACCTTTTTGACACACAGGATGAACTGAAGTTCCCCTGCATCAACTTCACTTGTTAAATGTGTACAGACACGTGCAACTCGACTTTTTGTGCAGCTTCTTCTGGTTTGTAGTTGCAGCACACAGTATGACAGAAGTTGTTTTAACTGTTTATCCGCTCTTTTAAGTAAACTACTTAGCCACGTTAGCTTTTAGATAATTAAGCCAATTATTTGTTTTAGCTTTGGCTTTTTTGCCTGCTATCTTTCGCTCACTCCACAGCCTGGTGCTACAGCTAACTTTTTTTGGATATATATATTTTTTAAATCAACTTGTAATTTCCTTTTTTATTTTAAATTAAATTAATCAAAATTCTTTTTCAATGGCATTAATAATACCATCATGGTTGGTGTTTGATTTCTTATTTGACACTGAGGTTACTGAGACAGTATTGTTACAGCTGACAAACAATATATATAACAGGATCCTATGTGGTGTGATGAGTGAAGCTCCTTAATGAATACCATTTAAGAGGCTATAACAGAATCTCTGATGCTGTCACTAACAATGTTAGGTGTAAATTGCCATGAGGGTAATTGGACCAGACAGTGAGAAAGTCTCCCAAGATTTCCAAACAAGGCACATCTGTTCGTGTAGCCAGAAAGTTGCATTTATGATTAAAATAAAATCCATTTTATTTCATGTGAATCCAGTTATCAGAAGATTTTAAATGCCAATTGCATTTTAGATTTCTGTGTTTAAAGGATTTCATGTAAAGATTTTTAATGAAGGACAGCAATGTCAGTTTCATTTCTGCAACAAGATTAAAGTAGAATGCAGTTGTAATGATGTATAGCAGTGGTTCTCAAAGTGTGGGCTGCGGCCCACCAAGGGGCTGCAAAAGTACTGCAGGGGGGCAGCAGTAATAACAGAAATTCAATTTAAAACTACTCACAAGTAGGCACAGTTACATATTTATATAAATGTATTTATTGATATAAAAACTGAATGAAAATGGTGATAGGAGGTGTTTATTTTGTGATATTTCTCATTACTCTGACCTAAAGTTACTGCTCTTGTATTGAACTTTGTGGGGTCACATACTGGCATTAGCACTTTACATATAACTCGGTAGTATTAGCAATTTATAGCCAACAGCCTGTGTTGTTTAGGTTTTTTGAATCAAATTCTCAAGGAAGAACATCACTTTCTCTTGTATTTTCATGAGAGTGAAGACTGGCTTCTCGTGCAGGGTTGGTGTTAGAAGGGGGCACCGTGGGACTTTGGGAACCACTGATGTACAGTAACACTTTACTGTACTGAACAATTTGTTTCACAGCAATACAGGTTACTTACACAGTAACGAGAAATACAAACTTGCTTAGAAGGATCCATGAAACTTGTTCATTAAATACTCATACTTCTTATTCGTCTTCGTTGCTGTGACTGCGTAGAAATAAATGCAATAAAGGTCATGAGCAGGAATCAAACTGTGCCATTTTAGATGCATGGTAGATGCTTTTGCAACTCACAAGAGTGCAGTCACATTTGAAAGAAACAGATCAGTTTTGGCTAAAAGTGATTTGTTTTTGCTTTTTTGTTAACAAATTAAAGTATCTTGTGGGATTTCAAGCTATGTACTTAAACCCTGTGTTTTCAGCCTGCAAAGGTTGGTCAGTGACCAGCACTATAACCCATACATGAGGCTTCCCTGCAGATAACCATTTGGGGGAAAGGAGCTGACCAAGCAACACTGGAAAGAACGTTTTAAACCATGAGAACCTTCACCAGTATAAACTACAAATAATAATAAAGTGTCACAACTGGTGTCAACATGCTGATCCCATGCCTGTCATAATTGTGGGAGCTTTTCTGGGAACTCCAGAATGAGGAACTCCTCCTCACTGCAGTCTGCAGGGTTTCATTATCTCTGTTATTGTAACAAGTCCACCTTCAGCAGGAGTTGAACTTTAATTTATTGGCTCCAGCAGTTTCCCTTCTGAGTTTAATGAACACCAGCAGCATCACACTACAGCAGAATGAATGATCGTCTGCAGAGTTGTACTCATTTCCACGTGTGTGTAAACAACAATAGTCACTTCATTAATTACTCAGAATGATCAATTATCCCAGACATGGAGACAGGACCTGTTTAGATTATTAAACAATAAATGAATGTTCTTTGTAAACTACAGAAGAAGATTTGGTCTGTTTACACTGAGGAAACACACAAAGCTTTCTTGATAATTTTAAATAATCAAAATGAAGCAGGAATTTGCTGCTTTCTCTAATCTGAAGCCACAGTAACAATTCTGGGATGTCACCCTTATATAAAACTATTGGTTTATTTTTAGAGCAACCTTTGCTTTCGTGATAGTGCCTCAAACCTTTGCTTACAGGCACTATGATATTATACATCATATTCATCTATTTTAATCATAAAAAATTTACATTATTTTTTTAAGTGACCACAGGCAACTCTCAACATTTGGACTGTGGGCTGCTCTCTCCTGACAGCTGATGGTAGGGGAGAGTGAGCAGAGAGGATAGCTGATGCAGCGAGGCCCTGACCCCGACCCCACTGGGGAAAAAACAAAACAAAAAACAAAGTTGGGACTGCAGTACTTGGAGGCTGTTTCTAAATGGTGGAACAGTGACATTTACCTGTTTTTCAGTCCACACAAAGCAGTTCTGAACAAAATGTAGAGTGAGATTAGAGAAAAAAAGTTTACTTTGTCACTCCCAGCTGTGCAGTCCAAGAAGTTTGCAAAGTCTACAACCTGTGCCAAGTTTTTCATTCAAGCACTTTTGTTCTGTAATATCTTTTACAAATCAAACATTTTGTGTTTCCTTCCAGACATGCCTGTTAAGGACTGATCACTGAAATGATTACAGCTGAGCAAAGTAAAAGACCGAATGGCCGGTTCATAAATAAATACAAGAAACGAGACAAGATGAAAAAGCCAAGGAGGTGGAATCTTTGGCAGAGAAAATAACATGCTGTGTGAAGGCGGTTGAACTAATCTAGGTCCACACAGACCCTAACAGAAAGTGAGAAACAGACTGAGAAAATTAAAAAAAGAAGTGGCAGAGAGCCGCAAAAAAGAAAAAAAAATTACAGAGGAAAGCATCAGAGCAAAAAGGAAGCTATAAGAAGGGAGACGTGCAAAGAGTGAGACACTGTATAGGAGGAAGGAAGAGACAAAATGCTGCGTGACCTTTCAGATTTTTATCCTAAAGCAAAATCAAAGCCATCCATACCAAGTAAGTGGAATGGGGATGAAGGAGGACAGGCAGGCAGAGCACAGTGTTGAGCAGAATGTGAATCTACTGAGCGAAGGGCGAGCTGTCCTGTCCTTTTAACTGATGACTCTTTAATGAAGCGTGAGCTCTGCTCCTCCCAAATCCAAACAAAGAAACCAGACCTCACTACAACAAAGCAGTGGTACCTCACTGCTCACTGTGACAGCTACAGATTAGTGATTTTATAAAGACAAGTAATGAGATTTTTTTCTTGTGAAGCAGGCAACTTAATAAAAGCCAATTACTCACAGACAAACTGACGATCGGATCGTTGTTTACTATCTGAGTGAAAAATGAGGTTTCATCTGCTCTGTGTCATCTTGGCAGGAGATCCGTTTAGAATTCATCACCTTTTACAAGACCCACAGGCTACGTTCATCTCAACAGTTCAGTGGTGTAATAGCTTTATTTTTCCATTTGATTGTCACAACTGACCTTGTTCTTGCTGACAGCTTTTTTACCTGAAACTTGCCTTTGAATGGAGAAAGTGCAGAAGCTCTTCAATTTGTCAGTTGTCAGTGTGAATTTGGGATGCCACTGTGATAAAAGGACTGGAAATGGATTCAGCTGATTTGATATTACACAACAGCATGCCATGCAAGTAATCACTTGGAGCATATTTGTGTAAACTGATGTCTCTTTTGCATATCTTTTGCATATAGGATAACAGATAATGTATAGTGTTGACTCATTCTACAACCCGCTCATGACAGCTTTGTAAATGTGCACTCAGCGTATTGTGGCAGCATGTTGTCCTTACATAGCTGCTCGCTGCTAGTAACATGCTCCAATTAAACACTATTCAAAATCAGACCTACCCTGATTTTTTCAGAAGCCTGTTTCTAGCCCTCTACTCCAAATGGCTTTGATGTGTTTGATGTGTGCATCCATTCGGGTCTATATGCTTCAGGTAAGGTCTCGGGCATTAGCACCTGTGTGTGCGAATGTGGGGGCTCTGATAGTGAAGAAGAACTCAGAGCTAAAAAAGACCCCAAAAAAGCTCAGATACCATGAGTCATTCTCAGATTCACTGCTTCATTAAACTGGGTTAGCATGGCTGTGTGAACTTGAATTATAGATTTGGTACAGCAGAGAACATGCTTGCTGCTGGCCGAGTACAAGATGGGAAACTGTTATTTTCAGTAAAGTGCATTAGCAAGTAATGAACTGTGGCATCCACGATTGCTTGATATTAAGTGCTGCTGTGCTCCCTGACTGTTACCTCATCAGCTAAATAAAGCAAGAATATTATAGTAAAACAAATATAAATTAAATACTGATTTTATTTTATTTGTATTTTTTTGGTGTCAAATCCCAGCAGGCAGTGGGTGGTGGGAAGAGACTGATCTAGTTTGCATTCTATTGAACACATACAAAACCATTCACGGCAGACCGCTTTAGAAAAGGATTTATACAGTAAACTTGGTGTACTTGTCCTTTATATGGGATTTCTGCCAAATGTTGCTGTCATACAGAGCCACAATCAACATTGTTCCAATTTCTCAAGGACCTTAGCTGTCACTGAGACTTTGGGAATCGGTGACAGACATTTTTTTCTTTTCAGTTTAGCAGACTTTTTTAAAAAAAGGTGCTTGTTTCAGTTCTAAAACTGTGTTCTTGGACTCGATTAGAGTAGTTCTGTGTGATGTTAATAAACATTCATCGTATACTGGCCTCTCAGTTCATCCACTGTCTGAAATAGGGCATTTAGGCAGCTAAAATGACTTGAACCAACTTCTTTTGAGCATCCACCACTGCAGCTGTTTCACTCTAAGGCAAAGTGCATCGCTTTCCTTTTGTTAAGTCTTGGCTCTGTGTGATAATGAAACTAACTCTTCTGAGTTAACCCACACAGCAACTTGCAAAAGAAACAGATTCTGACAATAAACCCATTTTCACAGTAGCAAATTACTATGCAACAAAGTGTCAAAA
>VUQJ01037746.1:12860-27555 GCA_015108635.1 Andinoacara biseriatus
ACAAAGTGTCAAAAAGAAGACGAAGGAGACAGCGGAGAAAAACAACACCTAAAATGAAAAGACTCCACATGAGAGCCACACAAATATGTATGTACTCATTCTTTTATGGAATCTTTTCAGTGTTAATAAACAGCCTCTAGTAAGTTTACATGCAAATGTTTCTTCCCTCATAACTAACAATACACATCTGTACATGAAAGGGAATCCAAAGGATTAAATTAATAGCATCCACTATAAGCAATTCCAACATTTTTATAAAGAACATTTCCCTATTATAAAGTCAATAAATAAGCCGTGCTCTATTATTAACTCCCACAGAAAGAACTCAGCAGGGTTTGAAGCTCAATAGCAAAAAAGAGGTTTATAGAAGAATTTATTTATTAATTAATTTATTTTTTTACCAAAACCTCCTTCGGAGAAATATCTAAATTTATAATCCACTATAAACTGCATAACACTCAGAACACTAAATTACAAGCACAACACAGTGGATTTAAAAGGAAATGTTCAACCTGTCTAAACAGTCCCCATTTTTAAATGCAGACCAGTTTAAAGTTCTGTCACCTCATATTAAAAGAATCCCAAAGGAGAAGGAAACACAATGAATGCCCGTCAGCTCTCAGAAATGTGAGAGCAGAGAGGACAAACAGACATGCAGCACTGAGCTGGTCTCAGCAATCTTGCCGGAAAGCACCAAGAAGCGAGCATTTCCTTCCTCCTCTTAAATCCTTAAAAGTGGCTCTGGTAACTAAGAGAGCATAAAATGTCACTGCACTGGCGAGGAAGCAGAGGAGCAGCTGCACATCTGGCTGCAGTGGCCAAGATCCTTCTTGATTGCACATTAATCTAATACAAAAACTATGAGCTCTGGCACTTCACGTGTTTCTCCAAAGAGTCATCATACATTTTTCAGGGCTTGCAAGTGACTAACTCTGTGTGGCCTGAATTTGAATTGTTAATACGGCAGTGTAACGCTACTCCAGCGTGTAATTGGGAATCCAGTCAGTGAGCCAGAATGATTCCGGCACAGATGTCTGCAGCACTGAGTTGAAAATGTCTTAGTTATGTGGATCTGCAAAGTTGAGTGTGTGTCCTGTACATTTGTGAACATATGAAACCGTAACAGGAGAAATGGGTGGGAGACTTGAATGAAAAACAAGATGAAGGTTTTTCTGCGAGCGTAAATCCAGAGAAAAACCAAAGCATGACGCATTAAGCTGTACGTTGTGCTATGTGTGAGTAGACTGAGTAAAGCAGCAATGCTGTAACTGGTCTCTGCTATTTATGTAATGGGAAACTGTACTGTACTGAATGCAGTCTGTGTGGATGCTACACACAGGTACTTTACCAGAGAAACAAGGTTAAATAGAAAGCTGATAAGACAGCCATTCAAGAGCAGGTTGGTTGCTGTTGATGAAGCTGCTGCATGCATTTATGTACAACGTCCATCCTTGAGTGTTTCTTTGTTCCGTTTTCAGTGTGATAACGCCACAGCTGGATTCACTCAAACAGAAAGACAGCTGTGATGAAGACGCTTTCATTAGCAATCCTTCTGTTCAGGGTACAGCCCCGATCTGACACATCTCTTCTCAACATATAATCAGCAGGGCTGCAGGCATCGGGGGTAAGCACGGCCTGAACTGCGGGAAGAAGGTTGTTTCCCTTTCCCTGCATATGAAGTATCAATCTAGACCAGCAAAAATAATATAAAAAAGGAAATCACCATATTTTTGGGGGAAAATTGTGTCAATGTGAACAGATTTTTGTTTGTAGAGAAAAACAAAGAAGCATCGTTTTTCACAGCTGATTTTTTTTTCCTCATTCCATCATCTGAATCCATATGGGATTTCCATATAAATGGCTTTCGTCTTAACCAAGATCTTTATCTCTTTATTCTGCAGCCAGGAGATGAATCCTTCCTTCATTTATCTTTAATTGGATTTCCAATATAAACTTGTTATCCATCAGAGATCCCTTCTTGCCTCCCTCCTTGCATTCAACTTTTCGGCAAGTGACATTAGACGCTCTGCTGGGCTGCTTCATTATTCATCAAACCAACCCACAGCCAAAGAATGTAACAAAACTAGAATGAATATCCTCTGAAAGATTCATTTGGCTTTTTCTTGATTCAGTTCCCACTCACTTAGATTCACTTTAACACCGTCCAACAATAAATTTAAGGAAGACTTTAAAGACGTAAGGCTTGATAATGGTGGCTTTAAGCAAACTAATACTCTTAGACATCATATCATTATCAGCTTCAACCAATACCATCCTACTCCAGTATGTCTAACAGCTTCATACAACCCCAGACGCTGTGTAAAATGTAAATAAAAACAGAATGCAATGATTCGCAAATCTTACAAACACATATTTTATACACAATAGAATAGAGAAAGTGTTTAAACTGAGAAAATGTACCACATTAAGAAAAAATTTAAATTTGAATTTGGGACAGGACCATATTTACCACTATGGAGCATCGCCTCTTCTTTAAACAGCAGCCCATAAACATCTGGGAACTAAGCTGGACGTTTGGGAGAGGAATGTTATCCCATTCTTGTCTGATAGGATTCTAGCTGCTCACAGTCGCACTTCTTTGTTGCACTTCACAGTAAAAAGTGGAAATGGACTGCAGGCAGGCCAGTTCAGCATCCAGCCTCTTCTACTACGAAGCCACGCTGCTGTAATAGATGCAGTGTGAAGTTCATCATTGTCTTGCTGAAATATGCAAGACCTGTTGTCATCTGGATGGGAGCATATGTTGCTCTAAAACCTGAATTATAAAACCTGTATCTACAGAATACATTATATACTCTGCATGATGAGATATTCAAATTCTTTGCAATTTTACATTTGATTTGATTATTCATTGCATCACTATGATTGCATTCTGTTTACTCTCAACACAACATCCCATTTTTTTTCCAGAACTGGCTTTGTAGACTTTAGGCACATCAATGCATCTCCCATCCCTTTATAGTTAATGTATAAGCACAAAGCTTTTGTATACTACAAGGCAAACAAAAAAAAAAAATCCAGCCAAAACCATTAGCCCATGCTAACATTGTAAAATACAATTATATGTTATAGTAGGCCAGCTGATTATTGACCTCTACTGAAGTTTGCTCTCATCTGCTCAAAACTCTGACTAATGAAGCTCTGAATAAAACACACACAGAGGGAATGTGATGAACACAGTCTTACTTACAGGACCTTTAAACCCCTCTTGCAAAAAGGAACCAAAACTTTTACCTTTTTTTAATTTTTATTATAATTTATGTTTTATTAACCAATAAAACGTAAATGGTTCGTTGTTTAAAAAAAAAAAAATCACAATCTTTAGCTCATTGGCTAAAATCACAAGCAGGTTAGCCAACGAGCATTTTATGTATAATCCTCCATTTTGAAACATAGCATGACCAATCTTTACAAAACAGACCTAAATATGACCTAAAATGAGTGACTGAGGCCATAAACTCAGCAGGAAAGTGTTTACAAAGGTCAAGCCAGAAAGCCATTTGTCATAAACTTCTGTAGGACCTTTCCAACCACAGCTATCGCCATCTGGGGGTCGGCAAAGAGAATGCAGGTTTAAAGGCTATGTCCATGTTTTATACTATCTATGGTAAATACTTCTTTTCATGGATTTTTGAAACATGATCAGTATTGCTTAAAGTATATTTCTATATATTATTCAGCATTCAGCAATTTACATCAGCTTTGGGACTTCACTTAGATCAAGCGGTTTTCTCTGGCTACTCCGGTTTCCTCCCACAGTCCAAAGACGTGCAGTTACTGGGGTTAGGTTAATTGGTAATTCTAAATTGCCCACAGGTGTAGATGTGAGTGTAAATGGTTGTCTGTCTCTCTGTGTTAGCCCTGCGACAGGCTGGCGACCTGTACAGGGTGTACCTGCCTCTCGCCCCGACAGCTGGGATAGACTCCTGATGAATTCAAATATAATGTCTAGTTAGAAATGTGTTGTTTCATTTTTAAAGATGCAGATGAGCTAAGATTGTGGCTCTGAAGCTGAAGGCACAAGCAACTTTGTTGGTCAGCTGGTTGGAAGAAGTTAAAAATCCCACTTCAAGTAGGGCTACAAGATTAACTGAATTTTAATCTTGATCGTGGTTTCAGTTCCCACAATTAAAAGAACACAATCAAGCAATATTGAAAATGTGTGACCAGCAACTCGACACAAAGCAAAACCAAAAGGCTTGTTAAATCAGCGCGTGACCACAAGTCTGCATGTGCCAATTGCAGCTGTTCCCTGGACCGAGCAGCTTGGTTTCCTGGATGTACTGCAGTCTGGACAAGTGGCACTATCTTGAAACACAGATATACAACAAAATGGAAACATCTGGAATAACAGAAAGTGAAGGGCTTGCTCCTCAAAGTGGATCATGATGCACTGTTTGGAGGTACTTCAGATTTAGGGCAAGTGATGTTAACCAGGAAAAATCATATGCAAATCATATGCAAAGAACATAAGGCAATCCAGCTAACTTATATAATGAATGCGTGAAAGCCAAGAAAAACAATGCAATGTTTGCTAACATGATTCGGCCAACAACAACTTAGATATAAATAAAAAAAACTAGCTTGTATAGCCCTTTCGCGTATCCATCTAGCTCACAGACATATTGAATGCAATCACCAAAGATATGTGCCCAATAAACATGGTGAGTAACGGAGGTTTCAGGAAAATGATCAGCTTACTGTAGGTGAGATTATCCCCTCACCGAGTTACTGTTCCAAAGTGGCAATAACCACACTGCATGCAAAATGAGGGATCTCACAGCTGACGAGTACTTTGCTATGAGTTTTATTCACATTCAATTCAACTTACTTTAAATTCTATAGCTCCAAATCACATCATCAGTCACCTCAAGGTGCTTTATATTGTAAGGTAAAGACCCTACAATAATACAGAGAAAACCCAACATCAGACAACCTCCTATGAGCAACCACTTGGTGACGAAAAACTCCCTTTTAACAGGAAGAAACCTCCAGCAGAACCAGCCTCAGGGAGGGGCAGATATCTGCCAGGACTGACTGAGGGTGAGGGTCGCAGGTGAAACCAACCGGTCAGCTACCACGACCAGTTGGTTTCATTGTACCTGCATCCATCGTGCAGGTACAATAGAAGGAGTGAAAGATGTTATTTTTAGCTTCTAGGAGGTGCACTTGGGCCACATCAATAAACACCCTGTTTAATTAAAGAAGCTTTAATTACCAGGAATGTAGCCCAATGTAAAGGTGAAAGCAGTGCCCTGTTGATTTAACTCTTTGTATATTTGGCTCAATATATGTGCTGATCCTGTCATACTTAAAATCCACTACTGTCTTTTTATTGATGTAATCTCCTGACGTTATAATTTACCCAATGGACACCTGTTTGGGATGAAAAGCTTATTTTGCTCTAACAGATTTCTGAAGTTTGTGTGTGTGTGTGTGTTGTGTGGTTATTCCCTATCTTTTCTTTAGAGATAATTATCAGTGAGGCTTTTTTTGCTTTGTCTGATGAGACTCAAGCAGCCAGGGGAGAAAGAGAAAATTATCAGTCAAAGATGGAAAACAATTAACAGCCTCAAGCCTCCCACACTTGAGTACCTGCTTAGTTCTGGAGTCAGTGCATCTTAACCCCATCAGTTCCTGTGTGTGGGAGAGCTAGACTGGCACGGTTTACAAGTGAGCCAGCCAGATGCCCCGGGTTCTAACAGCTTGGCAGAAAGAAAATTGAGGCCTTTTTTGCACTCAACTTCAGACACTGCTGGGCACGTGGGTGAGTGGAGGCAGGGGAGATAACTGAGCTGCCACCACAGCCACAATAACAAGGAAATTAGTGACCTGAATACAGGTTTAAGGGAAGTCAAGCCCACAAAGAGGAAGGTGTGATCTAAATGCAACACACAAAATGCCAAAATACTTAGCTAGCCACAGAGCAAAGAACCTGATCCATGTCAAAAAAAAAAAGCTTTTTTTTTGTAGTTTTGATTATGACTTCCCCGCGACCGTAAAAAGGATAAGTAGAAGAAAATGGATGGCTGTGGGGAAGTACAGTACCAGTCAAAAGTTTGGACAAATGGTTAAGTGTGCCCAAACATTTGACTGGTACTGTACCTAGAACCTTTTTCTACAAGGAACTTCGAAGAACTAAAAGGTTCCTTCAGGCCACTCTCTGCATTTCCATTACGACACGCAAAATTAGGCAAATTAGTCCACTGATGGTAGAATTGTAGAAAACAACAACTCGGTTACAACTTGACCTTATCCATCTCTCTTTCTGTGTCTGTTCACGCTCTCTTACATACACACAACAGCCACAATGACAGGGTGATGTCGGCTCTTCAGTTACAAAAAATCAAGGTGGCACCTTCCTGCCAGGCTATGTGGGCATGTTTATTAGCCCTTGTGAACACAACCACTGTAAAACCATCTCTGATTTTGTGCTTTTGCATAAATTGACTGGACTTGGCTCAACTTGGTGAGTACAATGCTCATAAAGTGGCCATGGCACCGGTTGTGTTATAAAACTAAAACTCAAGTTGAAACCAAATTTCACTTACTGCAGGTCTCCTCTGCCTCATCAGAGCCATCCGGACACTCTGGTTCCCCGTCACAGCGCCAGCGTCCTGGGACACACTGTCCATTTAAACAAGCAAACTCTGCTGGAGCGCACGTTTTCCTGGCTGCTCAGAGAGAGAAGCACAGACAGAGGAAAACAGAATGAAGACAGCATGTTAAAAAAACGGGTAAAATCATGGTTAGTCTGCAGCAGAACTTGATTTCTGTCATAAAATTGGTCAAATTATCAGAATCCCTGCAATTATCCTCCTCATCATAGATCATTTCTTACATTATTCTCTTGCAGCCCTCTACGGTGAACTTTCTCCTTCCCGATATCCTCCACTAATTATCTACACTTTCACCATTTTCTTGACTTTTATTCATTGCACTGCCTCCCCCCTCTCGCCTTCTCTCTCAATCTGCTGATCTCCAAAAACAGTCTAATCTCTCCTTCAGGTTTTCCATCACAGAGCATTGAAATGGATGTTGATTGCCAAACACTACAAGATCAGGGAGGTTAAACCTTTTACCTCGCAAACCTGTTTACTACGGAAAGTTACACGCCAGCAAGGCCACGGGCTGATAAACATGTCAGGCGTGCTGAGAATTGGAAATCAAAAGCATGTCAGGAAAAAAGCCTGCTTAAGCAGGAAGAAGAAAACTTTCACCAACAGCCACGGGTTTTTCACTTTTACCTTCAAAAAAAATCTCACCCAACTTTAGTTAAAGTGTAACATAACACATAAACTCGACACACAGACACACACACACACACAAAACCTCTCCACCTGTAGCATCTAAGCTGCTAGTGTGGCAAGAGAGTCGGATACAGGCAGAGGGCAGAGCCATTCAATTTCCTCAGCCTGTTCCTCCAGCTGGACCTGTAGTACAGTCTAATAAATCACTGGCTAAAAGCCCAAAGCCAAGATCTGTGGTGCTGTTACACAGCCACAACTGTTTCTAAGCTGGCTCCCATGTTGGCACTGATGCTTCAAATTAGATATAGCATTTAGCGTTGTCCAGGGAGCTTAAGTTTAGCTGAGGGGCTGCAAGGAAAGAGAGAAAGATTTTTCAAGAGTCTTTTTTAGCTGTTCTTCAACTAATACGTCTATCTTGACCTTGGTTTTATTTACTGTTATCAACACTAGACAAAAAAGGTTTTTCTTGAAGGCTGACATCGTTTTCGTGATGCCACAGCTGTAGGTGTAGCTTCAGAAGTGACCAAAATGAAATCTAGTGTTCTTCGACCATAATAAAGGATTATTTAGCTCAAACAAACCACTAGGTTGAACACTGTGAAGGACTTCAGCTTCAGCACCTGCACCATAAGTACATGCTAATGATTCTAACAAAGAGGTAAGATGGGTCTTTAAATATAAACCTCCCCTTGAGCATGTGTAACTAATATCCTGCTGTCTCCTAGAAAAATGAAAAGCAAACGGTAGGGGAGCAATGGTAAAGGAGCAAGAGGAACATTTAAACTGCAACCATATTCCTGGGACACACTGCATTCCTTTACAATGTATTGCATCATGCACTATAATGTGACATCGTGCATTGTACACTGAGCAGTATGCAATTTGCATGCTAGGTACTCTGTGTGCATTTTTATGGCTGGGAACCTGTGTATGTCCCAAATGTATGCATTGCATTATATAACACCAGATACTGTTTCTGTCCATTACTTTGGGAGAAAATGTGTATTTTATCTTTATGCTGGCACTGATATGCACACGCACCATTGTGCTGCACAGTTTATGTTACTCAGGCTAAACTGTGGCTGTGCCTGCATATTCCATATTCATTTGTGGGGTAGGTGTTCGGTGTTGTGTTTCAGAGTCCATCAGAGTAGGTGCAGTAAGCTGACTGTCCACCCACCTCAAAGCGGTCAGCTGTCACCAAGAAACACTCAAATAAGGAGCTGCTTGACTCTAATAGTAAAACTTGTTAATTATCCCGTTCTCAAATTTCTCCTGTGTCAATTGCCAGTGTCAAACCAGTTACAATTCAGCTCGGCTTGCTGACGTTATTGGAGCAAATTATGAAGTGTGTAATAGGGTTGCTCCAATAAACATGCATTTGAGCAGTGAACATGTTTATCACAGACCGCTGTCTCATTAACTTGAAGAAATTCTAAATTAACATTCATTCTCGCCCTTCCTGCAAAACGTTATGAACTGACCCTATTACACTGCTGAGAGGAACACTCCCCTTTCACCATGACTCCCCCTCTCCTCCCTTTGTTCTTTCAACCATAGGTCTCTCCCTCCTTTTTACTCTGTCTAAACCCAAGGCCTCTAAATTTACCACAAAACAAAGCAAAAACCCTTTGATGGTTATTGTTCTTAAAGTGTGTTGCTTTTCTGTAGTGAAGCTTAAGTAGCTTAAGTGACACACGAGTTCTCATTAGGAGAGCAGCAATGTGGGCTTTCACTAAAGGTGAAGACAGACGATTATGTGGCAAACACAGATTGTGGTATCCCTTTAACCAATGCTTCCCTCAAGTGTATAAACTCATTAGCAGTGTGCGCATATCATTTTAAAAAATGCAAAATGTGTGCTTCCTGCAGCACACATGCATATTTCTAAAAGGTTCTAATCACTCATGTAGGTTCTGCAGGGTACAAGAGGAAGAGCTACACACAGAGTTCCCACAGGCATAATACAAGCTTTAAAGGTATCACACCTCCTGCAACAGAATAATTAGACTCGTACAATCTTCCCAACAAATCCTCAAAAAAGCCACAGCACAGTAAATGTTTTATTCAGTACCAAGTTGAAAATTTTTAACTTCCCAAACAAACCTTTCATTCCTCTGCATTCAAATCTCTAGACGGGTATTAATATCGTGTTAATTAGTCTGACTCCCGTGAGATGAACAAAAGGAAAGATGGGGCAGAACTGAGAACCTCAGGTTCTGTGGGATGCTGGTTAAGGGTGTGCTTAAGACTTTATTTGATCACATGACAAAGTCTTTGAAAATCTCACGCTAATCCAGTATGTGGCCCCTGCAGGTCAAGTGTGCCCACGTCATGCAGTTTCTTGCTGAGAAGCTGAGCTTCTTACACAGTAAAACTGAGCCTGCGACTCATTTCAGTCAAGGTCTACAGGGGCCATGGTTCACTTGGCAATAATTACTTAGGCCAGCTCATGCCATCTGCTTGGAATGACTTTCTGTTTTAATTAGGAAACATTTTAAAATGTTAGGCTCATGGGCCACCGGGACCATGAGGGTGGGCTGAAGGGGGAAATGACAAGAGAATCAGAAGGAGGCAGGCCATTAGACAGAAAGCTGAGAAATAACAAGTGAATAATAGGGGCAAAGATTAGGGATGACAAACAGTAATAGTGCTTTATGGAATCCTAATGGACACTCCTTACTGTATAAAAAAGGCAATATTACTGTACTGCATATGGCAGAGAAGCACTTAATGAGCTTAAATCCCTTTGACATGCACTGCACACATCTACGACTCACACACATGCAGGCGTACACATTGAGAACAATATGTCTCGCTGTTCAGGTATAAATGGCAGACTATTACATGGAGGCATGCCTCTCGTGCATGTGAGCAAAATCAAAAACAAAAGCAGTTCGGTGTTGTGTGATTCACTTGTTGTGAGCATTACAAATGGGATGTGACACGGAGAGAATGAGGGCGCTGTACAGGGGAGTTCATCCAGCCATGTTATGTCTCCTAGAGGAGGTACACTGGGAAGAAGCTCCATGCTCTGGCAATCCCACCTGGAGCCTCCTCCTCTGGGGCTGATGTTGTCAACATTTCACTGCTTCAATTCCTTTTCATCTTTCTTAAAATCCATCCATGTGGATGTGTTTGGCAATCCTCTGTGAAGTATGGGTTTTGCTGTAACATTTGGCTGATGCTGAGCCTTATATGAATAAGATATAAGTCAGTTTGGCTCACTGCTGATATGACTGATATATGATTTTCCTCAGCAGTGTGGGCATTAGTGTATAAACTGCAATGAAACATCCTCTGTCCACAAAGAGCTTCTAACCAGCTTTGAGCTTTTAGAGCAAAAACAAAAACTTTCACTTTCACTTGGTCACTTTTCCTCCACTGCCATCCCTTTATCCATACTGTACATATACATTTTTATTTATTATCTATTACAGTCTCATCCATAGAATGCACACCATGCATGTGTGGTAATGATTTGTATTATGTTTAGCTAAAATAAATAATGCTTAGCTGATATGTACTTAACATGCATATATAACATGTTATAGAATGATGCTCATTGCAGGAAGGTGACAGCTGGAAAGGGAGAGAAGGTTAAGAATACCTGGGGGGAAGAATTTTCATCACTCAGTACAGTTGAGAGATAGACCAGTTGTCTAGAAGGATAAAGCTTCAGCATAAGATAGAGGGGAGGAGGAGAATAATTAAAATGTAGGAGTTTCACTTAGAGACAGCACCGAAAGGAACGGGATAGGTAACAGAAACTAGGAGATAGAAGTAACTGAAAAACAACTCCATATAGGGTGACCCAGGTCATAAAAAAGGGAGAACTGGGGGGTATAAAATAAGGCCTAGACAATAGGAAGTCAGATTGCAGCAGGGCGGGGTGACCAGAGCTGAGCATAGAGTAGCGAGGGTAAGAAAATTATTATTCCTGCAATCTCCAAACATGTTTGCTTGATTTTGTGCCTTTGTTTGTTAAACCTTTGTAATCAATAAACTGGTGTGTTAATCATTTTACAAAGTCTCACTCTTCTGCCTCTCTCTATAAACCAACTCGGGAGGGATTCCGAAAGGTGAGGAAAGGTATCCCGACACATGCTACAAATGTATATACTGTTTTTGATATCTGTGTACAGTATATAGTGTTTCTGATGTATATGTAGATGGGTATTGATATTTATATTTATATTTTATGTATATAGTGCTTTTTTTATTCGATTTTATTTCTATTTATCCATTTTATCTGTATTTATTTTATTTTCTATTTTATTTCATCTTTTCCATCCTTGTATTCTGTACTTTCTGAGCTGCTGTAATGCGCAAATTTCCCCGTTGTGGGATCATTAAAGTTTTATCTTATCTTATCTTATCTTAAATGCAAATGTTTTCTGATGTTTTCTGATATGTCCATTCCCGCTGGTCTAACAGCCAGTTCACCTCGCCAAATTAATACTAATTCATGTAACAGACTAACAAAACACTAATCACAAACTTCTTCGATGGGCTGCACCACACAACAAACCATAATATTAGTCAGATAATCCTCTCGAAGTGTTCCAGAAGGCACAAACAGCAGAGACACGGTCACAAAGTACAGTTTAATGACTCCAAGTAGTTGATGTGGCTTCAGTTCAAAGCTGCAGTGGATATGTGATACCATCTTACAGTCCCAATTAAAAAACAAACAACCAGATGAGACACTGAAAATTAAAAATAAAAATAAAAATAAAAACAGCATGCAATCATTTGTAAATCTCATACATAAAACAAAGAAAATAGAAAATAGATCAAATTTAAAAGAAAATTTAAAATTCTTTTAAGAAAATGGATGCCACATCCTCTGAACTAAAGAGGAGAGGGATCACCAGGTTTGTTATCAGCACTCAGTTTAAAAGCCTGCATCGCTGATGGTATGTGGATGCGGTGTTATCCATGGAGTCAGCAGTTTGAACATCTGGAAAGGCACCATCAGTGCTGAAAAAGATTTGCAGGTTTTAAAGCAACATAAGTTCCCATCCTGAATGCATCTTTTTCAGGAAAGGCCCTGCATGTTTCAGTAAGACTATGCTAAACCACATACTGCTGCTATTACAGCAGCATGGCTTCATAGCAGAAGAGTCTGCATGCTGAACTGGCCCGCCTGCAATCCTGACCTTTCACCAACTGAAAACATCTGGAGCATCATGAAATGAAAAAAACAACAAAGACCCAGGAGCAGCTAGAATCCCCCATCACACCAGAATGGGACAACGTTTCTCTCCCCAAAGTCCAGCAGCTACTCTCCTCAGTTCACAGATGTTTTTGAACTGTTGTTAAAGGAAGAAGGGATGCTACACCGTGGTAAACATGGTTCTGTCCCAACCTCAAATGACATTTTTTTTTTTTTTTTAAATGGTACATTTTAAGAAATAGAACCGTTTCTACTGTGGATAAAATATACAGTAGGTTTATGAGATTTGCAAATTATTACACTCTGATTGTATTTACATCCAAACATTTTTGGAATTGGGAGTATTTTAAATAACGGTCTAAGTGATTTGCAGTATCAAATATTTGTGACTTAATTTAAATTTTGAGTCACCATATGATGAAAAACATCAAATCTTTTTAATTCTATTTTTTTTTATTAATTTGTTTTGGCTTAAAAGCTGTAAAAAATGTTACACACTGATTCAACATTACAAGTATAAAAACCTTATGTAACCTTTCTGGGAACATGTGAGCGTGAGACATATTAATGTGCCCAGTCAAGAACAGAGCAGACTCAATCATTCAGTGATGTTGTGGAGCAGAGAGGCAGACAGCCTTCAATCACCTGACATTCACACACATAAAAACCCACACACACCCGACCCCTTGGAGAAGAATTATTTTCCTTCCTTCTTCTTCTTCTTCTTTTTTTACCATGAAGGATATTAATGACAGCACTTTCATTTTGGGGCCATGAGAAGCTTAATAGGTAATGCAGTGATAAGCACATTCTCCTGTGGATCCGAAGACAAATGGCCTCATTAGCGCAGAGTGAAGTAGGGGAGTGTTGTCGAAGCAGGAAACATTATGTATCCTGTTAGCTTAAACCAGCATGCAAATGACTAACCCTTCTAAAATTAATGGGATATCATGATAGCATACAAAATACAGCATGGCACTGACAACACTTTGGACAAGCTGTTCCTGAAATTGTTTTTGCAAATAATTGCAGGACTTAATTAGACACATTTGAGCATTTACATTAAATTTAAGTACCGCATGCAGATGCAGAAATGTTTCTCAGTTTTAAAGTATGTTTCTAAGGTGACATGTTTTTATATATATTTATATGCAGCCAGAAAGAGGTGGGGGGAAGCTCCATGTAGCTTAGGGAAGTTTCCTTAAAGCAGCAAATAATTTCTCTTGTTGATTCGATTTATCTGTTGTTATCTGTCAATAGAGGATGTCATTAGGTATTTTCTCCTGTCAGTCAGGTCTGTGTGGTCAGCAGTGAGCCACTGGAACCAACAGGAAGATGAAAAACCACACAGGACTGAGCTCTAACTCAGCACTGGCTGATAGAGTATTGATCCAAAAAACACAGAGCCGAGTAGTGGCATCTACAGATTCAATCTCTCTTTTTTCTCTCTTGTTTGCAATGCTTTTTGCCCTTTTGGATAAATTGAGCGAATCAAACGTTAAAAATGACGCTAAAGGAAGGAGAATGGACTGATTACCCTACTAACCCCTAAATAACTGGGCTGCATCTCAAATAGCATTTAACAGATGACGGTTGTTTTTATTCTAATGTATGGTGATATAAAGCTGCATAAAATAAAATGATTTAGGTCTAATTGGCCAGAAGACGTGCCTTATGTTTTTGATAACTGGTATGATATTACTTCCTTTAAACCATTCTAAATATTAAAATTGAAGCTATGAAATCTAAATAGACCCATCCAGACATCCTCTTCCGCTTATTCAATTCAGTATCTCGCGGGGGGCTGGAGTCTATCCCAGCTGCCACAGGGCGGGAGACAGGGTACACCCTGGACAGGTCTGCAGTCTGACACGGAGTTTTCAGAGAATGGGACCAAGAGCACAGTGCTGCAGTGGTTAGCACTGCTGCCTCACAGTTTGAATACCATCTGGAAGGCCTGGGTTTGATTCCACCTTGGCCCAGCCTCTCTCTCACTGTGTGAAGTTTGCATGTTCTCCCCGTGTATATGCGTGGGTTTTCCCCAGGTACTCCGGTTTCCTCCCACAGTCCAAAGACATGCACTTACTGGGGTTAGGTTAATTGGCCAATCTAAATTGCCCATAGGTGTGAATGAGAGCATGAATGTGAGTGTGAATGGTTGTCTGTAACTCTGTGTTGGCCCTGTGACAGGCTTGCGACCTGTCCAGGGTGTACCCCGCCTCTCGCCCTATGTCAGCTGGGATAG
>VUQJ01037748.1:22328-35721 GCA_015108635.1 Andinoacara biseriatus
AAAAGAGCAGTACCATTATGTGATAACTAAGAAGAGCACAAGATCTGGAAACATATTTTGAAATTGTGCATTATGAAATGTACAAGCTCCATGTAAAGATACTTTCAAACCCCTGGCTAAGCAACTTCATGCTGGAGTTTTCCATGGAGAACAAGAAAAATACTTGTATAAGTTTCGTGTTAGACACCAGTTCAGTGTGTTTGCCCTCTGATTAAGGCACTGGACAAGCTGGTATATAGGGACTGAAGTTCAGCTGGTGCAGCTAGAGCAAGGGTTTGGTAGGAAAAAACAGCTTGTTTTTAGGTCAACCTTTGTGCTGTTTTCTTCATGAGTTTGTGTGCTCTTGCGTCTCACTATATCGTAGCATACATGTCCGTATGTACCCCATTTCCTCCTTAATGAACCTTTACACAAACACCGACACACATACAGCAATTATAACATCTATATGTTTTTTTAAACGATCTATTAATCACTAATCATGACTGCACAGGAACACGCCCTAAGCACAAGCTTGATAGAGGTTGGGGTCTACCACACCAAGCACGACTCTAGGTGCTGGCTGTGTGGAGATGCCCCTGAGACAATCCAGCACATAACAGCAGGGTGCAAAATATCATCAGGCGGGGCATACATGGAATGCCATAACCAAGTGGCTGGCATAGTATACAGGAACATCTGCGCTGAGTATGGTCTGGAAATCCCAAGGTCAAAATGGAATACACCCCAAAGGTGGTTGAGAATGACCGAGCTAAGATCCGGTAGGACTTCCAGATACAGACGAACAAACTGGTGATGGCTAATCAACCGGACATAGTACCAGTGGGCAAGCAGATGAAGACGGCCGTAGTGATAGATGTAGCATCACGAGAAACTCGAGAAATACCAAGATCTGAGAGAAGAGCTAGAGAAGATGTGGAAGATAAAGGCAACAGTGGTCCCCGTGGTAATCGGAACAGTCATGACCCCCAAACTGGGAGACTGGCTCCAGCTGATTCCAGGAACAACATTTGAGATCTCTGTCCAGAAAAGCACAGTCCTAGGAACAGCTAAGATACTGAGCAGGAGCTTCAGGCTCCCAGGCCTCTGGTAGAGGACTCACGCTTGAAGGACAAAAAACACTTGAAGGGCGAGCGGGGATTTATGAGTGAATTAATGAGTTGAGAAGCAACTTCTTGAAAGACAGTAGGAGAGCGGGAAGCCATAAAGCTAAAAGGGGAAGTCACTTAAGTGGAGTTCTTAGTAATGCCACGGTGCTGGATCTAGTATGCCTGGAACCTCACATTCAGTAGAAGTGTACTCTATTATTTTATTTTATTTTTGTAGCATTGCAGAGTGCAAGTCTAAATATCATTTGTGGGCAGTGAAGGACTGAACATGCATACTGGGGTGTTTTTATATATCAGGTGTGGCTGGATGTTGCCATCAGCAAATAGTTGCAGTCAGAGCTCTAACCGCAGTACCATCAAACGATCATGTCCTTGATGTTTGTACTCTCAGGGATGGGTGAGGTGCTTAGAGTAGGATCACTGCTGCTAAATAAATGAACAGGTTGAACTGGATGAATTCTTAAGACCATTTGCAAACATGTGCTTGTATTTAATTTCCCATGGTGGGCTTATATGTAAGTAATAAAAATACTCATAGCATTAAAATATTACATAAAAGGTTTAATAAGATGGTTTCTAGGGAACAGAAAAATTGCTCCTTAAGTGCCTGTAATGTGTATGTATCTACAACTAAAACTCAGTTGCATTTGTAGAGGTGACTGCTCTCTTCTGGACTGATTTCAGCATATCCTCCTTTCAAAACCAAAACAGACAAGTCTCAAGCCTGTTAGAAGCCTGTTGTCCATAAAAGGGGATATCGCTTCTCATTAACATCATGCAGCCAAGAGTAGGAAAAAACAAACGGTCTGAAACTGAGAATGAAGAGCAGTCTAAAGCCTGAAGTTTTGGCTGATAGGGATTACTTGTACATATATTGTATGACACTTTAGCCATGTTTAATGTGAATATATCCACCACTGTAATAGTATATAGTCGGGTCCACAAGTATCTTGACACTTATACAATATTTTTGTAATCTTGCCTCTGCACCGCCATTTCTAAATAAAGATGTGACTGAATTGCAGTCCTTGAGCTTTAATTCAAGGGGTATGACAAAAGTATTAACCGTTTAAAATTTAAAGCCATTTCATACACAGTTCCCCATTTCAGAGGGTCAGAAGCAATTGGTCAGTTGACTGACAAGCAGTTTAATTGCTAAGTGAACCCTTTTAGCTTATTATTCCATGAAAAATTAAGCAAATTAAACATCTGGAGCTGATTCACAGTGTTGAACTTACATTTAATAGCCACTCACTGGAACTCTCTGGAGGTCCAGAGAGAATAAACATCTAACCAAAGAATTCTAGAGGAGGTCAGCATCTTCATGAATATAAATACAGAGGGTTTACACAAAAGAAATGAGGAAGGGCAGATTAGACTTTGCCACAAAACATCTGAAAGAACCTGCTGTGTTCAAGACCAACTTGTACCAGAATGATGGGAAGAGAAAAGTATGGGGAATGAAAGAAACAGCTCACGATCCAAAGCACACTATATCTGTCTAACAGCATGGAGCATGGGTATGTATGGCTGCCAGTGAAACCAGACCACTAGTGTTTATTGATGATGTGACTGGTGATAGAAGTAGCAGAATGAATTCTGAAATGCACAGGCTGCGTTTCACAGTGCAAATGGATAATGACCCAAAGCATACTGCAAAAGCAACCCAAGATTTCTCCACGAAAAGAAATGGGATATTCTTCAATGGCCAAATCAGTCTCAGCCCAGTAGAATTGCTTTTCAGTTACTGAAGACAGAACGACCCACAAATAAGAAGCAGCTGAAGGCGGTTCTTTAAATCGAGGTATTATAAAGTTAGAATCTGAACATTTCACCAAAAACATTGCAATTTGTGATCTTAGAAAAAAATTGTTCGATAAAAGGTAACAGTGACCTTAAAGCCATTACTTCATTACTTTGTATCCTCAGAATAGTTTGAGAGATTGATTGTAAAAAGCAGGAGTGAAGGTCATGTATTTTCCAGCACTTCCAAAGAAATTGTGAGATGAATTCATGTCAGCAAGCATCACTGAGTCTAACAGAGTAACAGAGTTGGTGATCGTGTTTAAAGGTAGATCTCTGAAGAGCAAAAACGGGACTGCAATAGATTTTTGCCCTCACATTTTTGTTGCATATTCCTTTGTTTCTTTTTCTCATTTTGCTGTCTCTGGCCTTTGTCTCTGATTTGGAAAAAAAATGAAGTCACTGTTTCTACTCAGCCTGAGGAATTTAGCAGGTTTAGTGTTCATTATGCTGCTCTTTGAAATATGAAGCATCTGGGCCACATGGGGTGTGAGAGAGCAGCAGCTGTTACCTGAGGGAGGTGTTCGGGTTTTGGGTGAAGGGTGCTGTAAAAAGTGCATTTCATTGTTTTTCTAAACTGAATCCAGATATCTGAAAAAGAAAGTAATAAACAAGTATGTGTTTATTTACTGAAATCTTTGCAGTTATTAGGGCGGTTTTTTAAATAAGGCAAAAGCAAATGAACAGTAGAGAAACTGAATGTCATTTTTAACCTGTCATGGTGTGTTGTGTGTGTATATAGGTGTGTTAATAGTTACAGTGGGGGCGATGAGGGACTCAGTAAATAGTCTAGAATGACCCTGTTCAATCTATAGAATTGGAGGGCAAACAGAAGTAGAGTTTTGTCCAATTGGTGTTGTCCACAGCTCAGGATTTATACAGAGCTCTATGGACCCTTCCAGAGGTCCAGATTATCTTGGGGTGAGTCAGCCAAGCAGGTTCTCACCTGACCCTCTAAAGCTGCTTATCTTGGGAACCCTGTTGTTGTGCTGGAGGCCCTTCATAATGGCCGGCTTAGTCATGGCAGGCAGTCGGCTTCCCCAGATCCCACCGATGTGTGGTAACTACCCAGAAGCCAACTGTTCAACTATCAAGAGTCAAGAAGGAAGAGTGCAGGCGCAACATTTACAGAGCTACAGATTGAAAAAATTAAAATAATAAAGGATTGTCATGGGGCATCACTGAGTTTGTGTTTTGTGGGTATATCTTGCTTATCGGTTAGATGTGTGCCAGAGAGTTGGTTTTAGAGGACATGCAGGAACAAACAGTATTCTCCCTTCCCTCCCTTCACACCTCCCTCTCACTCACTGGTGTCTTCCTGAAGCCTGGGGGCTGAGGCAGTGGTTGTGATTGAGTGTGAGAGAGACACTCCTTCCTTCATCAGCAGTCTATTACGGACAAGGACACAGTTTGACTGCAGACTCATCTACCCTCCAGCACAAGTCCTGATTTCTGTCTGCTAAATGTGCCTTGCATCATGAACCACTGCTCTTTAGTAGCAGTTAGGGTATGTTGATGCATTCCCAAGTGTGGAGAGTGTCCTTACTTTGGATTTTTTCTGCATTTGTGCTCTTATGTCAACATATAAATATTTCAGCTAATCGATTTTTATCTGTTATTTTAGATTTAGCTTAATTAAAAAGTAACAGAAACAGGTTATGTGCTGACTTGCTTGGGATTATCTTCATATGGGTATTCTTGGCATCTGTGTTTAGAATTTAGGCAGTTTGGTGTACAACCCTGTGGAAGCTGAGTCTCAGTGAATAATCACCATTTAAAAATTTCCTCAGTTTAACTAGTGAAGGCACGCCCACATTAATCTATAAAATCACCCTGTTCTTCTATCTTCACATTTGAGAAACTTCAGATTAATTGTTGATATATTTTCCATCTATTTCCAGCAATTAATTAAGTGTTTATTCCAGTACTAGACTGCTGCAGTTCATTCAGTTTCTTAAATATATACAGTATTTAAATAGATTTCATTCCCTTTAGTTATTTCAATCATTCTCTTGTAATCATGAAATTCCGTCAGAGCCGTTTTTCCTCTGTATCCTCATCCAGCGACACCAGGTTACTAAGGCAACAGCCATGGGGATAGTTTTTTAAAAAGTGGTCTTATAGAGTTGCACCTGAAGTGTCACAGTTTTAATTGTAGATGTGTTTAAATAACATCCTGAAACTCCAAACCACGTAAAGGTTTAAAGGAACAGTGATTTGTCAAACCCTGATCTAAGCCAGCTTTAGTGGTTATCTCTGCTGCCTCACAGCAACAGGGTCCTGGGTTTGAACCCAAGGAAATTTTATTTGTTGTGGAGTTTTTCTTGAGCTTGTACTGGCTTTCTCTGGGAGATCTGATTTCTTCCGTCAAGCCAAACAATGCTGCAGTGTATTTGCGTATTCTAGAAAATTCTGGAGGATCATAATTCTAATCAAATTTAGAAGTAATGCAAAAAAATGTGACTAAAACTCATATACTGCAAGACCTGCTGTCCTAAATATAAAATAAACTGAAACAAAAAGAGCTGTTGTAGGTAAGTCTGCATGTCTCAATGGAATATATGTCTCTCCTCAGGAAATGCCGCAACAGACTTTCTACATTATTACCATGAAGAAGAGCATTGCTTTTAAAGGGGATAATGAGCTAAGATGTGATTGGCTTGATTTCTAACCAACCCCTAACACAATTAACTATAATGTATGATAATGCATTTTTGCATTATAACCCATTTTCTTTTGAAGTGGCCAAGCACCGTGCTTCGAAAACGCCAAAGTGTGTCGAAATTGCACCCGGTGAATAACGCACTCACAGTTTACAGCTTGAATCGTAAAAATGGTGCCAGATGTATTTGCATATCCCCGCCAAAGTCATCGATCATGTCATCTGATGACGTGAGGCTCTGATTTAAAGCAGGTCAACTGTGCATAGATTTTAAGTGATTTGTTTTCAAATGAATCACTCTGTATTGTGGACTCTGTTAATGTTGTGGGGATGCAAACAGAGAGCTGCTTAAATGTTTGCTGTGTCTGTTCTAACACTTTATTTCAGCTCTCTAGACGAGTGCCAGCAGGAGCTGAGAATCAAATTTGTTGATTTCCGCAGCATTTCCATCCACATTATTATTATTTTATTTGAATAAATCATCTCAGTGTGTTTCGCTGTGTTGCATGGTTTGTTTGAAAGTGTTTTCTGCTGGCTGTTACAGCTGCTATTACCTCTGGCACTACAAAAGCATGGTGGCTGTTTGCTTAGTTTTGATTTATTGTCGCTGTATGAAAAACACGCATCCGTTCGAACACAACTGACTCATGTATTATGGTCTCATTTGCAGCATCACAGGTGGTAGCTCAAAGAAGGATGATGGAGAGAAGAAAAAAGACGATGTTCTAAACATATTTTCTGTGGCCTCGGGCCATCTGTATGAACGTTTTCTGAGGTGGGTCAGCTTTACTTTCCAAACACACGCTTCCTTTTGAAGCGCACTATGCATTGCATTCCTCTTAGCCCTGATCCTCAAATGTAACCTTCCCCCATTCTGTCTCTATTTCAGAATAATGATGCTGTCTGTGCTTCGGCATACAGAAACACCTGTCAAATTCTGGTTTCTCAAGAATTATCTGTCTCCTTCTTTCAAAGTAAATCTGTGGTATATCACATAAGTACTTTGTTATCCAAAACATGTATTTCATTGATTTAACCTCTGGAATGTATTTCTGCTGTTGTCAGGAGACCATCTCTCACATGGCCGAGTCATACGGCTTTCAGTATGAGTTAGTGCAGTACAAGTGGCCCCGCTGGCTCCACCAGCAGACTGAGAAGCAGCGGATTATCTGGGGATATAAGATCCTCTTCCTGGATGTTCTATTCCCTTTAGCTGTGGACAAGATCATCTTTGTGGATGCCGACCAGGTAAGGATCAAACTGAAATGACGGTGGAAACCACTATATTGCGGTGTGCAGCTGAAGGCGAGACTTTCTGAAACCCACTGAAGTGTCTTCAGTCCTTTGGCTACTTACCAAAGTCTCTACTTGCTGTGTTTTGCAGATAGTTCGGGCTGATTTGAAAGAGTTGAGGGATTTAAACTTGGAGGGTGCTCCTTATGGCTACACACCATTTTGTGATAGCCGCAGAGAGATGGAAGGCTATCGTTTCTGGAAAACTGGATATTGGGCCTCACATCTTGGACACAGGAAATACCACATCAGGTACACTTCCACTAAATGTTTGATATCTGGTGTTTTACGTGCTGCTGGGAGGATCAGCAACTGTATGCGATAATGTCTCTCACTGTAGAATGATGGACTTTAAAATGTTTAGAAATGGCTTTATAACCTTTCCCATATTGATGGGCAGCAGCAATTGCTTCTCTAAGATCACTTCTGATGTATTTCCTTCTTCTGCATTGTGTTAATTCCTATGCTACACTGCTTCTGCATTTAGGCTTTGTTTTTTTGCTACATCAGTGATGACATATGACACATACATAAAACCTTAGAGTTCAAAGAGGGTGTAGTTTTTTGTTTGTTTTTTTAAACCATGAGTGTATTTAAAATTCCACATTTCTAAACTCCAGTTAATGTATTGTCAGAGATTGTTTACATAGGTGGGCTTCGAGCTGAGTGGCTATTTTTTGTATACAGCTATGGTACATATAAAATCATAAATCATTGTCACGAAAAAAATGTTCTGCTCCTTGCTAGACTTGTGGTATTGAATTTTCCCTCTGTCAATGTGATGGCTAATCAGGCAGCAGCCAGTGGATGAACAGAGAGAGCAGAACGTTTCACTTCGCCACCGGCTGACGGTGTCGGAACAAGAAAAGTCAGGAAACCACAGTGACTTGATTGGATACCAGTGTGGTGTTCAGCTCCACGGAGCAGGACAAAAGCAGCAAAGATGAGAGATGATCAGTGAGACCAGGAAAAACATAAGGCATTGAATATCCTCTGGGAGACCTAAATCTAATAAGTGTTAAGTGAAACGACATAGTCGGTGCATTTGGGTTCATTAATGTACTGCGTTAGGAACAATAATGTGAATATGGCTGGGGTATTTGTCTTCATTTACTTTTCTTTTCATTCCTATGGGATTTCCTTTTCAGGAAATGGTTTTCTCACACCTGCTTTCTATGTCTCCTCTCTCTTCTCTCATATTTCTTCCAGCGCCTTATATGTAGTCGATTTGAAGAAGTTCCGTAAGATTGCAGCCGGGGACAGATTACGAGGCCAGTACCAAGCCCTGAGCCAAGATCCAAACAGCCTGTCTAACCTGGACCAGGTGCATAACTCAGGGAAACTGCTGTCGCATTATATGGTGTAGAGTTTGTTTCGTCAAGACTTCATTTACTTCCTAATATATTATATTTGTTTTGTGATATTTGTAGGACCTTCCTAACAACATGATTCACCAGGTAGCCATCAAGTCTCTTCCTCAGGAGTGGCTGTGGTGTGAGACATGGTGTGATGATGCCTCTAAAACCACAGCTAAGACTATAGACCTGGTGAGTCCCATAGCAGTTAGATTTGACTGCATAATAATAATTAATATTGTGGGAACTTAAGTGGGATACATGGGATTTGCTAAAAAAAAACCCCAAAAAAAACAACAAAATCAAATCAAGTTGTTCCTTTATTTAGATTGTGAAATCCACAAGTATCTTTTATCTTCTTCTTTCAATTCTTTTTTGTGTTAATTGAAAAATATTTCTGTACCACATTATATGTAATATCAGTATATCAATATTATTGTTATATTTTTGTTGTGTACTGCAGCTGCTACAACTAAAAAGCAAGAGCATCCTCCCTGCCACAACTGTCCATGAGGCATTGGTATTTAGGAAACAGCTGAGGAGCAATCCTGCAGTGTCCTAAACTAATTTAGAGAATTACTGGTCAGGCTCCAGTAGGCTGCAATAGGAAGTATTGTCTCATTGTAGTATAGGTCACCACTTGGTAATTCAGACACAAGACATAGCCTAATACCCTTTTAACTGAATTGGAAATCAGATTAGTTTTAAATGCCTGTCACACAGTGCTAAAAATGACCATCTGATGGGAGAGAGTATCACTGGCGGCATGACCGATTCACTTTCTCTGCTTTTCTTGTCCAGTGCAATAACCCAATGACTAAGGAACCCAAGCTAGTGGCTGCAGCAAGGATTGTGCCTGAGTGGGTTGAATATGACAAGGAGATCAAAGAGCTGCTGAGACAGATCCAGGAACAGGAAGACACAACACAAAAACAGACTCCCGCTCCCTCACAACATAAAAAAGGTTAACAATGAAAAAAATTCTCTTTCTTTAATATCCATATTTATATGACTGGCAATTTAAACTGTAAAGTGTTTCTGTTCTTCTGCATGATTATTCTTGCCTCCACTCATACCACTGTGATCATTCTATCCAATCCCCCACCTCTGCCCCCCACCCTCTGCACAGCAGACAACCGCCGTGATGAACTTTAGTGTCTGCCAGCACCACGCTGAAAAGGAAGGAGGCAGCACCTTTTGCATGCAGGCCACCTGTGAAGCTCGAAGACAGACAGTTCCATCTAAACATAGCCATGGTGTGTTACATCCCCAGCTGGAGGAGGATGTGATATTTTCAGATGCCATACCTGCTCCTGCACTCGGTACATCTTAGAGAATCAACACGTGATGTAATTGTTAACTGCCAGCCGTGAACTCATGGTGTGCTGAGCTCTGCAGACAGATCTTGTTAAGTATGTGGTTCCTGGAAAAATGAAGCTAACACAGAGAGAAAAAGAGGTCAGTGTAGGGATGTGTTGAAGGACAAACAGTGGGCATTTATTGCACTGATAATGTGAACAAAGAATCAAATTAGAGAAGGTACAATCTAATTTAAAGTTTTACTTTTAACTCTTTCAAAGGCTTTTTTCTTTTACCTCTTCTTAATTTGACAGAAACATTTTGACTGAATTGCCAAATGACTGTTAGAATTACTTTCAAAGCTGTTACAAGAACAGAAGTTAGCTTGATGTTAACTATTTGTGAAATCCAGCCATCCATCCTCTTCGCTTAATATTTGTGAAATCCCACCATTAAATGAGTGTTCAGTCTTATCTTAGCAGCCGTAAATGCCAAAAGTGTTAAACTTTTTTTTTTTTTTTAACATTTGTCTGCATATCTGTAACTTAGAGCTCCACTCAGCAGAAATCTAGGAAACTGCGCCTCCTGCAGCATTCCCCTCTCCATTTTAGGCCATCCAATGATGTTCAGCATGTTCTGAAAAAGAATTATCTTTCATTATATTTTATACTTCTTTTATTACCTGGCCCCAAAAGACCTTTAATTAGCCACGGCCTCATGTCCCTGCCTAGAAGGCCTGAAAAAAAGCTGCAGGAGTCCAGTTCCCTCTCAGACCACTTAAATTACAACACGCTGAAAGGTTGTTCTGGGCTTTAAGCTATAAAAATGAGCTTGGTCAGCTGTTAGCCCAAAGACACAGGTCATATCTTCAGCTAGCTGGCTTGATTACCTTATTTTGGGGGATATTACAGATAATACATTCTTTTACAGTAGCAAACAGTGTGAATATCTCTGTCCTATAATATACAAACTATGCTGTTCTTTTATTTCAAAGACTGTGACATGGATCATAGGTGAAAGTGTAGTCTTTGTAGTGTAGCACATGTAGCTCTGGCATCAGTTTTTGTCCCCTCAGGTGTTAGGCATACATTTGCCTTTGTTGTGCAAACCATTGTGTTTTTCCTTTTTCTTATTTAAAGTAACCTGTAATATCTGAAAACTCATGGAAAGTTGCTTAAAAACACTAATTGCTCTTCTGAAGTTTTCTCTCAACTCCTCAAAGTCTCTCTTAACCATGTGATGAAAAAGTATTCCCTCCATTAAAAATATTATCTTGTTTAAGTTAGATTTCAGTGTTTGAGTTAAAGATGGCAGCCCACATTCAAGCTGGAAAGGTGAATGAAAATATCTAAATTAAAATAAATGCAGAGCAGTACATCTGCTGCCATCTTTGTATCCTGTGCGCACGCTGTGAGATAACTGAAAGCTAGGCAGGGAAAACAAAAAGCGGGGCTTGACGAATTATTGCCCATTTCTGCCACGTATGACTTTGGCTCAGCAGCCTGGAGGGTTGTACTGTGAAGCAAGTTTAGCATAACGAGGCTTTCTTTACGTTAGCTGGCTCCAAAAAGATAAAGCTAAAGCCTGAATCAGAGGTCATTAGAGTATCATGACCTTGGTAGTACATGCTATTTGTTAACACAGGCTTTCTCAAGGCTTCAGACTTTACACACGTTTAAGAAAAAGGACCAACTTACCTCAGCCCCGAGCGGGGTCTTCTCCAAAGGCAGGGGTTGGCTACTTTTCACTTTGACTGCAAATGTTATAAATTGCACTCCCCTACATTTTAAAGCTTGAGTTACACATTCATTTGCAGATGTAACCAATAAATGATGTTTTATTATTATGAATTAAGGCAGCCTGCATTATATAAAGTACAGCTCCAGCTGCAGCATTAAACTGATTTACACATTAATCAATTAAAATAATGTATAAGAGTTGGAGAACGGTCATCCTGCTTAATGAGTATACAGTTCATTTTAGGTACAGTACCAGTTAAAATTTGGAAACACTCCAAACCGTTCATTCAACCATTCAACAAGAGCCTAATAACGGTTTTCTATACCAGTTTTAAAAGATATATGATTTATATACTGTATACATATTTAAACAGAAGTATACACTGAAGTAATGAGACTAAGACCGTTGTGGATTGAGGGATGTGATTATCTCTTCAGGTTTTAAGAAAAAAGTCGGTTTTATTGATTGAGCATTCATTGGGATTAAGAGTCTTCTGATAATCAAATGTGTTCTAATAACTGCAATATCAGCAGTGTAAAACTGACTTGGAAGCAAATCAGAGCCAATCATAAAAAACAGATTTATGCATTTTGTGCACCACCAGTTGAATGCATGTTTACTGCTACTGCAAAGCTGCACTGACTATACTAATGTTTATATATAACACTGTTCCCACAGCTGAGAGTCTACATCATTCTTAAAGAATAACATTGGAAAAATTAGTGAAATTGTGGTGCTCTTTAGAGCAACCTGTAATTTAAATCTATGAGCACGACTTCTAGAGCAGGCTAGGATTGCATTAGAAGTATCGTGCTCATCTATCCAGGTAGTGAGAGCCACCTTTGTGACAGTGAAAACTCTGGTTTTAGTGTCATCATTTATCTAAGCCATTCATCTTGCTCTGTAGTACACCCCTCAGGCAAGACTTTCATATTATGGATGAAAAGCTCCTCATTTGCACACTTAAGGTCATGGTTTATGGATAGTATGGGGTTTTCAGTTATTACAGTATGTTTACGTGTATCTTAAACTTCATTGTAGTTTTACAATTTTCTCTTTTTTTCGTTGTTAAATTCCACAATGAACCAGTGTTTTGTCTCAGGAATCAACTGTCCCAAGATCAGTGTTGCTGCTGTACTGAAGCTAACAGTAAGTTTTTCTGTCTTAAAAGTGAAAAGAAAAAAAACAAAACAATGCAGGAAGGCTGCTCGCAGGGCACCCATCTTTCACTGTGCTGTGTCAAACAGAAATGTCTATATTACTGTTTGGTGGATCAAGAATAAATCTTTGCTACAAAATGTCACTGCATTACAAAAATGGTTTGAATCATCTACCAATCTATTCTTCATCATATATCATTTTCAGTGTGACAATCAGGAGGAAAAGTCACAATTATCATTTAGTTTCTGTCCATGTCTGTTAAGCAATGTTCTCAATTCAATTTAATGTACATAAATAACTCTTTATTTACAGTTATTAAAAAAAAAAAAGAGACTCCATTCATATAAAAATACTGTGCTTTTGTACAACCAGTTATGAATGGATGTGATTGTACAACACGTGGAAAAGATGTACGTGTAAGATTATACATCTTATTCGTAACAACTAAAAGCTGCTTCATACCTTCACACAAGTCAGATATTTGTCGCACACCTTCCCCAGCTGGAATTCAAAGTTGCATTATTTCCACAACAAAGAGGCATCTTTAATTAATTTGAGTCACTGAATCAAAGTCACGTTATGCTCCACATTTTTATGACACTTGTGAACTGACATTCCTTTACGCCAGTGAGCTCCCTTTTAAATAGGGAGGAAAGTACAAATATCCACTCCAGCTGTGCTGAAGAGTAAGCCGCCTCAGTTGAAGTTAAATTTAAAGTTAAAGGGCCCAGAGCCAAATGGATTGAAACCCTGAAAGCCGTGGAACCCGCCGTGGAAGTGATGATGATGGTGCCCCTGCTGGCTCTCTGGATCCATGGGGTCTTCACCGTGATCAAACTTGGTTCTCATCTCTAGAAAAAACATGTCAGAATCATGAATCATGTCAGAAAACAGCACACATTTGAGCACTTAAATTAGAAATCAGTCTCTTTTAAAAAAAAAAAAAAGAAAAAGAAAACAAAACAAAAGGG